>JADBJO010000933.1:472364-482364 GCA_016801955.1 Conus betulinus
CACTCCGCTGTGTAAATCCACGAGGACGCATGGTATGTTGGCTCCTCAGTAAACTTGAAACTCCGCTGGGCAGGACATAAATCTGACGTGAAACTGAAGAAAATCGTAAGTGTCAAGTTGCCCACCACATGAACTCATGCAAAACACCTTAAAAATCTAGAACTGCACCAATGCATGGAAATTTTTGCCATTGACTCAGTGGAAAATAACAGGTATCTAGGAGCAAGGGAGACATGGTGGATGGCAAATATCGGGACTGGTTTTTTGTGGGTTAAATACTCGTTTGGATCTTAATGTTTCCCGAAAAGCAAGGATTCGATTCCACTGAAGTGTTGTCTGTGTGGGTGACGAAGGCAGATTATCATTTCCTTTTAAAGACTAGAGTCTATTGGATTGAGGGCTTCAGGGACAGTCTTTTTTCTTGAGAAGAGGGGATTGATGACAAACAGCCAGGTAGAATAGGGAATTTATAAATATTCTACAGTTTAAATGTAAAAGTGTTCTGCCCTTTAATCCCTTATTAAGGGTGATATAAAGACATTGCATATGTTCCTTCCTTCATAATAATGAGAATATAAATGTGTGCATGAGTGGGCATGTATTGCAGACTAGGTGTATGTAAATGCAAAGTGTATAAAGACAAAGTGTGTGCCATTCTGTCTATATGTGTGTGTGTGTGTGTTCTGTCTGAAAATGTGTGGGTGTGTGTGTGTGTGTGTGTGTGTGTGTGTGTGTGTGTGTGTGTGTGTGTGTTGGACATAATATCCATTTCTGGTTATAGACTTTCCATAATTTTACTGCTTTACCCCCTCTATACCTCTACTATATCCTATTCCTCTTATCCCACAAATTTTCCGCCCCCATTCTTCCTTTCTCTCCCCCCCTCCCCCTCCCCTGCCCCCCCCCCCCCCCCCCCCACACCCCCATGCCTTTCCTTTTGTTCTCTCTCTCCCCCCTCCTTTTCTCCCCACCCCCCCCCCCCCCACACCTTCCACACCACCATCATTCCATACAGTTCTCACCCCCCCCCCCTTTTTTTTTTTTTTTTTTTTTTCTTTCCCCTTTTTTCCCCTTTTTCTCTCTCTCCTCTCTCTCTCTCTCTCTCTCTCTCTCTCTCTCTCTCTCTCTTGCCTTTCCTTTTGCTCCCCCCCCTACTTTGCTATCGCCCTTCTCCCTCTTTCCCTCCTCCTTTTATCCCACAAATTTCATGTCTACCTTCCCCCTTCCACCCTCTCTCCTATCCCCTCTGTTTTTTTTCTTTTGCTGCCCCCTCCCCCTCCTTTTCTGTTGCCCTACGCCCTCCCCCCTCTCTATATTTCTCTCTCTCTCTCTCTCTCTCTCTCTCTCTCTCTCTCTCTCTCTCTCCAATTTCTCTTCTGCCCCGTTTCCCCCCCCCCCCCCCCCTTCTCTCTCTCTCTTCTCTTTTGTCCCTCTGTCTATCTGTCTGTTAATATGCTCTCTCTCTCTCTCTCTCTCTCTCTCTCTCTCTCTCTCTCTCTCTCTCTCTCCCCCCCCCCCCACACCCTAGGTCTCTTGTTTTATCATATGGTTATATACAAAGCTAATCTGTTTTATAGCCAAACTCCATTAAAATTCATTTCATTTGAAAATGATTTCATTACTTTTCTTTTAGAGTAATGCATTGAGTTCACAGGGTGGCAGATATCAAGTGTCTGTCTGATTTGTCTTGTGGAGTGACGCATAACAGCAAGGATGTTTTTAGGTGTACGTAAGTGTGTGTGTGTGTGAACCGGGCTTTTTGCATGCTTTTTGTATGCTCCTAGTTTTTACTTTAGTGAATTGTTTTACCCTATCTGGGAAGGAATGTGCGGGCGATGCGAGAGGGATGGGATGGGGGTGGGGAGAGGGTGGGAGTTCTACTGCAGGGAAGGGAGGTTGGGCGCTCGTTAAAAATAGGCGGGCCTCCCTCGCCGGCCAAGAGGTTATAATTGCGCGCGCCGTGCCCACCCCACCCACCACCCACACATACAGTGTAAACAGGTTGTCGATCCCGTATGGAGTCGACTTCTCTTTTAAATGCTGAGGGTCTGTCCCCTGCTCCTTCAACAGACTTGTGTGTGGTGGGATTATGGGAAAGGTGCAGATTGCGGACAGTGTTGACGGTTAGTTTGGTTCCTGCGTCATTAATGGCAGGCTTGTGAAAAGGGAACATCCGGCACATAGAAAACTTTATGAAGATATACGAAGATTAATGTTTTGAAGTTGCAAGGATTGTGTCGTGTGCTTCAAGTATCTGAATGTAAAATAAGAGAAAAAGCGACCAGCCGCCATAGTGAAGTGGTTAGTGTTGCGGATTCCCAGCTGGGAGGTCGGAGGGGTCGATTCCCATCAGAGGCATGTGGGATTTTTCTTCCCCTACCGGCTCCTACCCAGAACTAAATTTGCAACGGGCTCAGTAGGGAAGACTGGGACCACACAGTCGAGTTTCATCCACTTCATGGATGCGTCTTTGAGAGTGTTGCTTTTTCGTGACCAACTTTGCAGGTGTCTGTTACTCTTGGTTGATGCCGGGATATATCATGAAAGGAAATGCAGTCTCAGGCTGAAATGGAAATCCGTGGCATCGTCTTTATGATCTCATTCTCATCATCGATCAGCACTAAAAAAAAAAATTAGCAAATTCTGTGGCCCTTCCTGCCCTGCTCTCATGGTGACCTCAGTTTTGATATCCTCTCCATGTCTGTGGACTTGGTTTGGTTCCGTCGGGGTCATCGGTATCGGCGAGTCATGGGGGGCTGTCGTTGTACGGACGTGGTGGCGCCCTCCGGAGGGAGAGCTTACTCACGCCAGCTCTGAGCAATTATTGTCGTCAGTAGGGGGCTTAGTAGGTGGTGTCCTGCGTATGTTAGATCAGAACAGGCACCACTAAACACTACCGAAGTGACTTGGCAGCAGCGCAGTGTCTCCTCCAGTGGGTAACCTTCTGACAACTTGACATTGATTGTTCCCTGTGGATTGCCGGTGCCGGTGCAGCGGTGGACCGACATGGTTGTGGCTGTCGACGGGCTTTCGGAGAGAGCGGCGTGGGTGCACTGCCACTGAGGTGGCACAGAAATTGGGACAGCAGAATAAATAAACAAATAAAATTAAAAAAAAAAAAAAGAAAAAAAAAAAAAAAAAACAAAAAAAAAAAAAAAAAACAAACAAAACAAAGAAAAATCAAGAAAATTCCCCCAACCAAGATGTGGTGTTTCTTGAATGGCACTGGCATCACTACAATTCTTAGCAACAAAGATACAAGGAATTGTGAAGCACAGTCTCTCTCTCTCTCTCTCTCTCTCTCTCTCTCTCTCTCTCTCTCTCTCTCTCTCTCTCTCTCTCTCTCTCTCTCTCAGGTATTGATGTATCAAACGCACTTGTTACAATTCTTGTCCAAGCCTCGGTCCTTTTATTTTATTTCTTCATCTGGGTTTTGTTTCTTTGTTTATGTCTTTGTTTTTGTTGCTTAATTCATTCATTTATTGCATTTTATTTCTTTTTTAACTCAAATTGAGACATTCATTTCTTTAGTCATTCTACTTGCGACAATCATTCATTCTGTCATTGATTCATTACTTCCTTTACTCCATCAGTCATTGATAATGTGTATCATAATGTGTGTTGTAATGTGTATTGTGATGTATATCATAATGTCTATTGTAATGTGTATTGTGATGTATATCATAATGTCTATTGTAATGTGTATTGTGATGTGCATCATAATGTGTATTGTGATGTGTATTGTAATGTGTATTGCGATGTGTATTGTAATGTGTATTATAATGTGTAATGTAATGTGAATTATAATGTGTACTGCAATGTGTGAATTATAATGTGTATTGTAATGTGCATTATAATGTGTATTATAATGTGCATTTGTGACTTCAGATATATAGAGACTGAGAGACAGACAGAGAGAGAGAGAGGATATGGATTTATGCACAAAAATAATCCCCCCCCCCCCCCCCGGTACTAATACAACCCTGCTCTATCCCATCCCTGATTAATGTGCGCACACACACACGTACACACGCGCGCGCGCGCGCACACACACACGTACACTCGCACACACACTGGTTCCCAGCATACATGCAGTGCAGCATTGTACAAGCAAAAGCTGGCCTATCCCTGCTCCTCCCAGCCCCCCACCCCCATCCCCACCTCTCCGTCTTCCCCAGGATCCAACCTTACCTCCCAGCATGCTCACAACTCCTCCCCTCCCCCCCCCTCCCCCCCCCCCCCCCCCCCCCGCCTTCCTCCACTCCACTCCTCTCCCCGCCACCCTTTCCCCTCCCTCACCCACTTCAGGCAGGTGAGTGAGCTGTCTTTGAAATCGTCATCAACAGCCATTCGTGTTCTGTTTTGCAGGCTTGATAAACGGGGAGCGGATAGGCCTACACCTGCCCCCCCCCCCCCCCCCCCCCCACCTCCCCCTTCTGCTACATCCATCTTTAACTCCCACCACACCCGCCACCCTTTGAAGGGGAGAGAGCCGCCTTTGAAATTCGCGTCAAGGTTAGTTCATACTTTGCCGGGCAGGCTTGACAAACAGGTAATGGATCGCTCTGCCACGGCTTCCCCTCCCCCCCTTCCACCCCACTGTACCCCCACCCCGCCATATCCACCCTTACATCTCACACACCTGTAACTCTCCCATTCCCCCCCCCCCCCACCCCCACCCTTCCACTCTCTCCACAGTGGTGTGAGCCATCTTTTGAAATCACTGTCAACCTTACATCCTGTTCCATATGACGGGTTTGCTAATGGTCGAATTTACAGCTCTTTATGCCTTTGATGCGTGAAGGAACTGGCGAATAGTGCTCATCTCTCTCTCTCTCTCTCTCTCTCTCTCTCTCTCTCTCTCTCTCTCTCACACACACACACACACACACAAACACACACATACACACACATGCACACGCATGCACACACACACACGCATGTGCGCGTGTACACACACATCCACACACACACACACACACGCATGCGCACGTGCACACGTGCACACGTACACACACACACACACACACGCACGCACGCACGCACACACACACACACACACACACACACACACACACACACACACACATATTCTGATGTCCAGCCTGTGACCCTCAGAAATGTCCTTTTGTCTGTTTCCAACTGTTCCATTTTTTATGGCGCAGCAAGACCGTTGGATCGGCAGATTTTGCACTTTTGATTATTTCTGAGCAAAAAGAAAATGTGTTTTCTTCGGCATGAAATAGTTTCTTGCTAAAAAAATAAGTCACGTTGGCAAGAAAAAATGAAAATACGATCTGTTTTTATCATGCAACAGGTATGAAGGCCCATATCTTTTTCTTTTTTTTATTTTATCTTTTTTTTTTTTATTAGTATATCACTTTTCACACCTTTTGTCTGGGTAATATGCTCAAGATCTGTAATTTCTGTCATTTCTTTTTTTGTAGTTCTTTTTTTCCTCCAAAATATCTTCCTTAAAACTGAAAATATTTGTACCAAAACAATATATATATGTTGATCATAATGTGTTGGGAATAATGTGCAGCAAAATGTGCACAGATAAAATGTTTGACATAAAAGTAATGTGGAATCTTATTAATTTCAATGAGTAGACTCACACTTAACCTTTTCATTAACAAAGATATAAAATCACATAAAAGTGGCGCAAAGGGGATCTTGTTGAAAGCGTACATTCACATACAGATATAAAATCTTGGGTTTTTCTAGATAAACCCCTTAGCTCTAACCCAGCGGTATTTTTTGTCCATACACATTGTGTATGAGCAAGGATGCAGGTGTCATTGGTGTGCGCGCTTGTGTGTGTGTGTTGTGTGTGTGTGTGTGTGTGTGTGTGTGTGTGTGTGTGTGTGTAAGTAAGTAAGTAAGTAAGTAAGTACATATGAACCGTCTAGAAGATGGTTATACAGATGAGTGTGTCCTTTCAATGTATTTGTGAATAGGTCTTCAGTTCAGCTAGGGTAGAGTGGGTGACGGTAGGGGCGGCGGATGAAGGGTGCGATAGGGTGGGGGGGAAGGGAGGAACATGGTTCTGGGAGACTGGAGACATTCCATGATTTGACTGACTGGAGACATTCCATGACTTGACTGACTGGAGACATTCCATGACTTGACTGACTGGAGACATTCCATGACTTGACTGACTGGAGACATTCCATGACTTGACTGACAGGAGACATTCCATGACTTGACTGACAGGAGACATTCCATCACTTGACTGACTGGAGACATTCCATGACTTGACTGACTGGATGGGGTCCGGAATAGCTCAGTTGGTAGAGCGCCGGACTCGTAATCCAAGGGTTGTGGGTTCGAATCTCCGCCGGGCCGTTTCGGTACAGGGGGATTTTTCCCCTCAGAGTTAACATTAGTTCTGACTCCATTTCCCATACAGTCCTTCGAATGAGACTATAAACCGAGGTTCCGTGTGTGAACGCACGCATACCATCTTGCTCACACGTAAAATCCCATCACCAACTTTCGGAAGAGAAGGCCAGTTTGGCCGTTGGTATGGATGACACGTTACACATAGCTTGCACCTTCCGCGAAGATGGAGTACGGCTGCCTTAATGGCGAGATAAAAAAAACGGTCATACACACAAAAATCCATTCCCTTTGTTGGGTAGATGGGGATAATACTTGCCTATCCATATAGGGAGTGTCTGCAGGAGTATCAGCCTGCGTACGCAGAAGAAGAAGAAAAAAAGACTGACTTGAATATTCCTTGACTTGACATTCCATGACTTAACTGGCTGGAGACATTCCATGACTTAACTGGCTGGAGACATTCCATGACTTAACTGGCTGGAGACATTCCATGACTTAACTGGCTGGAGACATTCCATGACTTAACTGGCTGGAGACATTCCATGACTTAACTGACTGGAGACATTCCATGACTCGACTGACTGGAGACATTCCATGACTTAACTGACTGGAGACATTCCGTGACTTGACTGACTGCAGACATTCCATGACTTGACATTCCATGACTTGAGTGACGGGTTGTTAACACATTTTGCATGCTTCCCCCCCTCCCCCCCCCCCCCCCCCCTTTTTTTTTTTCTCTCCCCTTCCTACCCCCGTTTTTTTCTTCTTTCCTTTCGATTGATTTATTTATAGTACACATGTGCATTTGTGCCCAGTTCATTCCTGGTATGCCATTGTTCCATTGTCCTGTGGGGTAAACGTAAACAAAGCGTTATCTATGCTTATTCCACTGTCTATAAGATAAAGCAAATTCCTTCTCTCACGCGTGTGCGCCTCGTGCACATTACACACGTAGGGGTTCTGACATGCATGTAAAAACGTGCACGTAAGAGTTTGCACACACACCCTCCTCACGCCCCCTCACTCCCCCTCCCCCACTCGTATGGGATATACACATGCGCAGATAGACACATTCCCACATACACGCGATCACGACACAATTAATTTTTCAGTCATGAAAACAGAAGTACGTGCGCATCGCACACACCCTGCGGCAGAGAGAGGGAGGTTGGAGGGGAGTTTGGAGAGAGAGAGAGAGAGAGAGAGAGAGAGAGAGAGAGAGAGAGAGAGAGAACCACATTTGACAGTTTTATTGACAATAGCCTAACTGGTCTTCATGTCAAGGGGAGCAATTAACAGTGTTTTCGCAAAGGGCACACAAAAAATATAACACACACACATCCATACATATGAAAGAAAAAGAAGAAAGACAGAAAGGGGGTCAAAAAGGAAAGTGCTATACAGCATTCTCTCTGCAGTCGACATAATCTAACTCAATGCATTACAGACCAAACATACCTCAGTACCAAATCAAAGTAAAAGGTAATCTAGGACCATCTGACGGTGATCACGAAATCGTCAGATACGTTGAATTAATAACAATTTGCAATAACCAGAATGTTTACTAGTTCTCCTTCGTAATATAGAAATTGATTCAAGAGGGAAGAACTTTCTTCCTTCGCTCATATACTACAGCGATAATTTTCGCAAGCGATTTGATAGTATCTTCATCTGCTGATGAAATTATTTGAACTAAGTCATGTCTTTTCATATCATGCTGCTGCTGAAAAACGATTGATGTCAAACGTAAAGCATCATATTCCCTACAGTCAAACAGGAAAAGGGCCTCCATCTTCTACACCATTTGAATATAAAGGACACATGACGGAAAGATTGGTATCAAACCATTTTCTGTTCGCATAAAATCCTAGGGTTCTAGTTCTAAACCTTCCCAGTTATCCTGGTGACATTAATGTGTTACTTCAATGAGGTATTTCTCCGGTTGGGATATATGTCTTTAAAGGAGCTGTACCAAGCATATTTCTATGTTTCTGTTATATGAGCATGCCAATTCTCTTGAAAACAATCAATAAGCCGTTGTTGGAGTTCCGACAGAAACACTGTTTCATTACCTACCATCTGGGTAACCCAAACTATTCCAAATCCATTTTTTATATCAGAACACTCTTTATGTCAGACACCCAGTTGCAATATCTAATTTAATCTTGTCTGAAGAGAATTTCATATGCCTGTCTACATGAACGTTTTTCAGAAAGTCGAATTAGTTTTAACCAGTACCTAATACATTTAACGTGGCTTATGATAAACAAAAGGAACCTGCCTGCTTCTCCATAGCACATTTTATTCGAAGAGTGAAAGGTACATTAAAAATCTCTTGATTTCAAAAGTGTGTACATTTTCCATTTGTTTGTTTTCACAGAGCCCCCAGACCTCAGCAGCATATGTCAAAATGGGTTCTATCTGAGTATCAAACAGTTTCCAAAATATCGAAGGATCGATAGAGTTTAATCTTTTCATAGTACAACGAATGTCGACTACTCCTTTTCGGGCCATTCTCGCCACTTCTGACGAGCCTGCCGTTCAGCTTAGTTTTGTAGTAAAAATTCTACCTCGATATTTGTATGTGTTTCTTACCTTCACATTTTCATTCCCAGACCACCAGGTGTTGGGTGACTTAAAGGCCAGATGTATGTGTTTGTTATCTTCACCTTTTCATTTCCAGACTACAGGTGGTGGGTCTTAAAAAGGCCAGATGTATGTGTTTGTTACCTTCACCTTTTCCCAGACCACCAGGTGGTGGGTGACTTAAAGGCCAGATGTATGTGTTTGTTACCTTCACCTTTTCATTCCCAGACCACCAGGTGGTGGGTGACTTAAAGGCCAGATGTGAGCTGAATCTCGGAAAGCGAACTTCAAGCTATGTGTCTAGACGTGTGTGTAACAGGTACATGTGCAAACTTGTGTCCAGACGCGCAGGTACGTGCACGTGTGCACAAGCGCGCGCGCGCGCGTGTATGTATGTGTCAGTGTTTGTGTGGAGAGAGAAGGATGGTGGGGGAGAGTGGAGCTGAGGATGGTGACGGGACAAGAAGAACGTGGGGCATGTCAGGACAGGTGGCTGTGAGCAATGTGTCAGAAACAACATACAGCAGTGAGCAATATGTCAGAAACAACATACAGACAGGAAATGGAGTAAATAAAAAATGTCAGCCATGTAATAAACAGTATTGTAAACCATAGTGAGGGCATAGCAGACTGTAAACCATAGTGAGGGCATAGCAGACTGTAAACCATAGTGAGGGCATAGCAGACTAAAAACCATAGTGAGGGCATAGCAGAGACTGTGGCAGATTGTAAACCATAGTGAGGGCGTGGCAGATTGTAAACCATAGTGAGGGGCAGTGGCAGATTGTAAACCATAGTGAAGGCATAGCAGATTGTAAACCATAGTGAGGGGCGTGGCAGACTGTAAACCATAGTGAGGGCATAGCAGACTGTAAACCATAGTGAGGGCGTGGCAGATTGTAAACCATAGTGAAGGCATAGCAGATTGTAAACCATAGTGAGGGCGTGGCAGATTGTAAACCATAGTGAGGGCATAGCAGACTGTAAACCATAGTGAGGGCGTGGCAGATTGTAAACCATAGTGAGGGCGCGTGGCAGATTGTAAACCATAGTGAGGGCATAGCAG
>JADBJO010000933.1:487364-497364 GCA_016801955.1 Conus betulinus
AGAAAACATGTGGTCGACTGTTGAGTATCCTTTTTTGAATCCAGCTTGTTATTCACTTGTGATATTGTTTCCTTCCACCCATTCTTGCAATCTGTTATTTATCACCATACCAAATAATTTACTACTACTGTCACTCAAAGAAATCCCCCTATAATTATTGGGTTTATTGATGTCACCTTTCTTGAAAATTGGTTGAATAATAGATTCAGACCAGTTGTCAGGGAATATACCATCATCATATACTTTATTAAATAATTTCAAGAACAAATGTATAACCTGTTCATTCAAATACTTAAAGAGCTCGCCAATAATGCCATCGGGGCCAGCTGTTTTACGTATTTTTTTCAGTTTTTCTAAAGCAAGCAGTATTTTTCTTCATTACAAATTGGATGATTCATATAGTCTTCCGTGTCTTCAACTGAGTCTTCATTTACTATGTTGTCAGCATCCGTTTCCAGCAAAGCTTTAAACCATTTTAAAACCAGATATTGCAAACCATAAACATTCCTCAAAAATGAAAAACATAAAAACCAAACAGAACTAAGTGAACACATATTTGGAAACTAAAGATAAAAAATAGACTACAATATATCATGGAAAACTATAAAAAGAGCAACACCATACAATAATAATATCTCTAAAAAAAACATGCAACCTATGTTCTATAGAAAAGTGGCTGATACTATGCAACATTCATCTAGCAACTCTGAATTCAAAAGTAGAGATCATAAACAATAAGCAGGCACAAATGGAAATCCTTGTCAACACACCATTCCTTAACACACCCTCCCTGAACGCACCACCAAAAATCAAAATTGTAAAAAAACTACAGGCCACGTGAAACACATGCAGAACTCACACTGCACACATACTATGTAGCACCAGTAACATGCCCAAACTGAATATACTCTGACGAGAGCAATAGCTCGAAACAAGTTTGTTGGTTTGTAACTTCCATTTTAAATCATGCTTTTAAACTGATATATATATATATATATATATATATATTAATTATAAACAAAGCTTGCTCTTATGTCTTAGATTGTAGAAATAGGGGGGTGATAAGCCTTCATATCTGCAGTGGTAGATAATTCTGCCTAACTGACAGCATGTGCTTGAGTGGGTGAATGGGGAATAACAAATGCTTCTGAAAATGAACTTTCAGCAAGGTTATAGTCTCATAAGCAGGAGACAATCTCCAATGGGGAGGAAGCTCACTCATATATCCTGATCAGATACTGATACTCGAAACATATAACTCTGATCAGATACTGATATTTCGAAACCTGATTGTTTCTCCCTCAGAGAGACCGCAGAAAGTGGTAATTTGACTCCTCTGCCTTTCGTTTAAAAAAAAGATGCTCTACCTGAAAAAGGCTGGTGTGCAATACCGTAGTATGTTTGTTGAGTTTTCAAAAAACCAACCAAAGGTGTCACTTAAGAAGCAAAAGAAAATCATGAAAGAGCAAAACAAGCTACATTTTCTTGTGAAAAGTAGAAAATATTAAAAGATAACCTCTTAAGACACAAGTGCTGAGGGCCAGTTCTTGGAATGAATCTGCAAGGGACTAAATTACAATAAACTAATAAATTCCAAGGATAAGTACCGAGCACCATTCCAGCAACTTACAGAGCAGCTTGTTGTTGCAATGACTGCAAAAAAATATTGAATTATAAACAAAGCTTGCTCTTATGTCTTAGATTGTAGAAGTAGAGGGGTGATAAGCTTCATATCTGCAGTGGTAGAAAATTCTGCCTAACTGACAGTAAGTGCTTGAGTGGGTGAATGGGGAATAATAAATGCTTCTGAAAATGAACCTTCAGCAAGCTTATAGTCTCATAAGCAGGAGACAATCTCCAATGGGGAGGACACCTTTGTTTTTTTTTTTGAAAACTCAACAAACATATTACGTATTGCACACCAGCCTTTTTCAGGTATAGCATTTTTTTTTTAAAACGAAAAGACAGAGGAGTCAAATTACCACTTCCCGCGGTCACTGAGAGAGAAACAATCAGGTTTCGAAATACCGGTATCTGATCAGGAGTTATATGATAGTGAGCTTCCTCCCCATTGGAGATTGTCTCCTGCTTATGAGACTATAGGCTTGCTGAAGGTTCATTTTCAGAAGCATTTGTTATTCCCCATTCACCCACTCAAGCACTTACTGTCAGTTAGGCAGAATTATCTACCACTGCAGATATGAAGGCTTATCACCCCCCACCCCCCTATTTCTACAATCTAAGACATAAGAGCAAACTTTGTTTATAATTCAATATTTTTTGCAGTCATTGCAACACCAACCTGCTCTGTATGATGCTGGAATGGTGCTCAGTACTTATCCTTGGAATTTATTAGTTTCTTGTAATTTAGTCCCTTGTGGATTCATTCCAAGAACTGGCCCTCAGCACTTTTTGTCTTAAGAGGTTATCTTTTTATATTTTCTACTTTTCACAAGAAAATGTAGCTTGTTTTGCTCTTTCATGATTTTCTTTTGCTTCTTAAGTGACACATTTGGTTGGTTTTTTGAAAACTCAACAAAAATACTTGGAATTTATTAGTTTATATATATATATATATATATATATATATATATATATATATATATATATATATATATACTGCTCAAAACAATTGAAAGGCCACTACCACTTCTTAGGGTACCTTGTTTGACTTTATTTTTTCCAATAACACGGCACTGCACCCACCCAAACTTACTGAATTTGGTTGCATGCCTGATCAGTCAACTTGAATTTGATCAGAAATCAACTCAGTCTGTGTCATGCACCTCACAGCGATGAACTGAAATGTGCGCATACTGCACGACAAAAAGGGTGCAATTCAAACAGGCCTGTGCAATAGAACACATCTGAACTGCAGGAATACTGCAATGCACGTGCAACCCATGTCTTATCTGAACACAGGTTAGCCAGTTTTGAGAGACTGGTGGCCATTAATGTCTGTGTTTATGGCACTTTTGCAACCATTCCTCGGAGACAACGACCGAGTCAGGATGACCAAGGGCGGGCAATTGCGTGGCTTCAGGAGGGCGTGGGGGTGCGAGAGGCTGGTCGTCGACTGTCAGTCGCCCATTCAGTCATTCAGACTTTGAGAGACCGCTTCAACCAGGCAGGAAGTGTTGCTGAGCAAAGACGTCCAGGACGCCCAAGGTCCACCTCCAGGCAGCAGGACCGGTTTGTTGTCCTATCAGCTCTGAGGCAGAGAACGGCCACTTCTGATACACTCAGGGGGCAGCTGCAAGCAACCAACATGTCACCGTCAGTGACCAGACCATTCGGAACCGTGTGAGAGAGGCACACCTGCGCTCAAGACGACCAACTGTCTGTCCTGTCCTGACACCAGCTCACTGTGCTGATCGTTTGGCTTGGGCCCAGCGTCACTTAGCATGGACCAGAGATCAGTGGGCAAGAGTATTGTTTACTGACAAGTCCCGCTTTGCCTTATCATTTCATGACAGCAGGAACCGTGTCTGGCGGCGGCAAGGAGAACGCTATCACGATGGTCTCGTGAGCGAGCGTAATCGCTATGGTGGTGGATCCAGAATGGTATGAGAGGGATGGCACGGAACTACACTACAGAACCCCTCTGCACATGGTGCAAGGCAACCTCAACGGTGTGGGCTACAGGGATGGCATCCTGCAGCCCCTTGTGCTGCCAGCACTGCAAGCTATTGGACCAGGTGCGGTACTTCAAGACGACAACGCCAGACCTCACAGGGCTCGAGTCATCAACAACTTTCTTCAGCAGCAACACGTGATTCACATGGACTGGCCAGCCTGCTCACCAGACCATAGTCCAACCGAGCACCTATGGGACTTGCTGGGCCGGCGATTTTGAAGCAATCACCCCCTGCCAGTTGACCTCAACCAGCTGTTCCAGTTCCTTGAGCAGGAAAGGCAGGCAATACCCAGATGACTCTGAGGACTCTGACTCAATCCATGAGGCAAAGGTGCATCGCATGCATCCACGCAAATGGCGGACACACACGTTACTGACTGTGTTTTTGTGTACCTCTGGCGTTCTGACTTTTGAAAAGATGGGTAGTGGACTTGAAAGTGACAAAACATGCTGTTCAAATCAATTTTGTCATTATATCTGTCATTGGTGCTTTGATTAATGGTTGAAGTAAAGTTTGAAAGGATTGTTTTGGGTTGTTTCCGTTCTGTTGTGAAATAGCGAGAGAATTTCCAAGTGGCCTTTCAATTGGTTTGAGCAGTATATATATATATATATATATATGTGTGTGTGTGTGTGTGTGTGTGTGTGTGTGTGTGTGTGTGTGTGTGTGTGTGTGTGTGTGCATGTATGTATATATATATATATATATATATATATATAGAGATAGAGAGAGATAGAGAGAGAGAGAGAGAGAGAGAGAGAGGGATAGTAATAATGATAGTGCTAGTAATTATAATAAATAAGTAGAACAATAAAATGAGAGTAACTGTAATTAAAAATAAGGTGGGTGTCGGTGAGCAGGAGGGGGTAGAGTGTGTGTGTGTGTGGGGGTGGGGGGTGGGGGGGGGGGGGGTGTGGAGGGGGGGGACAAGAAAAGGAGAGCTCATATATCTCCATCCACTATGAAGTGGGGGTGGGGGTGGGAGGTTCATACAAATAGTGCTGTTGAAAAAGTAAACAATGCTGTGGGATGATGTTTATTGTAACAGGTGAAATAATGTGTTGGCGTTAATGTGCTGATGTTGGTTGAGAAAAGATAGCAATGCTCAATGAGAAACAGGGTATCATGTGTTACACTCACACACACACACACACACACACACACACACACACACACACACACACACGCACACACAAAAAGGGGGGGGGGGGGGGGGGGGAGGACCACATATAAACAGTATTAGGGGTGAGTTATGATGGTATGGGACTAACTGTAGAAGGTTGTCACACATATTCACACACACACACACACACACACACACACACACACACACACACACACACACACATATATATATATATATATATATATATATATATATATATATATATATATATTGTCATGTGAATGAGAAAAGTGTTATGTGAATGGAAGTTTCATGTCAAAGAAAAAAGAGTGTTAAGGGATTTTGTAATTTTTGCGATTGTGGAATGGAACCTACGGTTTTGATGCTTTTTTTCTATTCCTGGAGTGCAGCCACCAGTGATGTGGAAGAGTGGCACGCTGAGTGGATTGTGAAGTGTGTTCACCCAATGTGAGGAAGGGTGGAAGATCATTGTTACTTCAGAGGAGCTCTGGACACGGACATAGGAGGATGTCCAAGTGTAACCCTCGTGGGTTTTAATATAGTTAGGACTAGGATTGTCCTATGCAACCCTGGTGGGTGTGTGCTACATGGTTGGACTGGTTTGTCGGATGCAACCCTGGTTTGGGTGTGCTTAACCCTTGGTGGGTGTAATATGCCTGGCGTGGCAGGTTTCACTCACTAAGTATAGAGTGTAGACGTGTAGACTGGAAGTCTACTAGGGTAGGCTTGTCGCTTATTCCCTAGAAGGTGAGTACCAGTTGGGGTTGTAAACTGGTTAAAGCAATCACATTAAAGGTGTAATTGTAATGATAACAGAAGTTTGATGATTATAAAGATATGAGGATATTGCGCTATTTGGGAAAAAGAGAAAGATGAACGTTGAACGCGAAAAGAAAAGAAGAATTGAAAAATAAATAAATAAAATATTGTTGTATAAAGATTTCTTTCTGTACCCCAGCTGTAGGTAGGAATAGGCTGGCGGAACAAGACTCATGTGAGTATTCTATTACGATTTTGGAGTGAATGTGAAAGGAGTTAAAAAGGAGCTAGCATAATAATAAAAGAGAGAAAGAGAAAAAAGAAATAAAATTCATTTTAGAAGGTTAACCCTGGACCTAGGGTTTCGTTACAGAATCCCTCAGCGTCCAGTGGTGTTCCAGACTACAGGTGTACCAGTCTAGTGAGGATCCAGACTGGTGGTCCAGAGGTGGTACAGCCCAGTGCACGAAAGCTCCTCGACAAGTCAAGAAGATGACTTGTCTTTACTGCAAATATTTAATATATAACAAACTGATAGTGTAACATGTGTGTGAGTATGTTTGATTCTTGATAGAACTTTGAATATTGTATTATTGTTTATATGTGGGGAAATATCTTGTGAAGAGAAGAAATAATTGTTGGGAAAACGTATTGAAGTGAAAAAGAAGAATTAAGACCCTTTTCTTTATTATTGAGTAAAGGGAGCATTTTATAGAAAACTTATTTTGTGGTGATAGTGCTCCTTTGGGTAAATGGAGTGATTGTGCGTTGCGTACGAAGCAAGCATACTGTGTTTGCGAGTGAAGTGTGTATGTGCACAAACATGGGTGTGTGACACACACACACACACATATATATATATATATACAATAAATAAACCAACAAATTCTAAGGATAAGTGCCGAGCACCATTCCAGCAACTTACAGAGCAGGTTGATGTTGCAATGACTGCAAGAAATATTGAATTATGAACAAAGCTTGCTCTTATGTCTTAGATTGTAGAAATAGCAGGGTGATGAACATTCATATCTGTAGTGGTAGATCATTCTGCCTAACTAACAATATGTGCTTGAGTGGGTGAATGGGGAATAATAAATGCTTCTGAAAATGAACCTTCAGCAAGCTTATAGTCTCCAAAGGGGAAGACATCTCCAATGAGGAGGAAGCTCGCTAACATATAACTACTGGTCAAATACCGGTATTTCGAAACCTGATTGTTCCTTCTCAGTGACCGCAGGAAGTGGTAATTTGACTCCTCTGCCTTTTCGGTTTTAAGAAGAATGCTATCCCACAAAAAGGCTGGTGTGCAATACCGTAGTATGTTTGTTGAGTTTTCAAAAAACCAACCAAATGTGTCACCTAAGAAGCAATAGAAAATCATAAAAGAGCAAAACAAGCTACATTTTCTTGTGAAAAGTAGAAAATATAAAAAAGATATCCTCTTAAGACAAAAGTGCTGAGGGCCAGTTCTTGGAATGAATCTGCAAGGGACTAAATTACAATAAACTAACAAATTCCAAGGATAAGTTCCGAGCACCATTCCAGCAACTTACAGAGTAGCTTGGTGTTGCAATGACTGCAAGAAATATTGAATTATAAACAAAGCTTGCTCTTATGTCTTAGATTGTAGAAATAGGGGGTTGATAAGCATTCATATCTGTAGTGGTAGATCATTCTGCCTAACTAACAATATGTGCTTGAGTGGGTGAATGGGGGAATAAAATGCTTCTGAAAATGACCTTCAGCAAGCTTATGGTCTCCAAAGGGGGAGGCATCTCCAAGGGGAGGAAGCTCACTAACATATAACTCCTGGTTTCGAAATACCGGTATATGACCAGGAGCTATATGTTAGTGAGCTTCCTCCCCACTATATATATACACTCAAAACAAAAACAACAAAAAAACCTTCTTTAATCAGTCACTGATGGGTGATGATCAAGTGAGATCAACAGCACCATAGGAAGGTCTTCTTCTCCGTTCACATAGGCAGGAATCCTGGAGGTACTGGCAAAGGCTGCTGCATGGTGAAGGCCCTCTAGTGGTCAGTAAAGTTTTGCACCCATTGGTGTGTTGGCAGGCCAGGTTTCCACTTATAGTGCTGCTGGGAATGTTCCGCTGTCACAGGGGCGGCATGGATAAATTGAAGACTCGCCAGTGTAGAATATTGTGGAGATGTGATGTGACAGTCTGAAGCGCCCTGTTCTCGGCCCCACAATGATGGTCTTCTTCTTCGTTGACGTAGGTAGGAGTCCTGGAGGTACTGACAGAGGCTTCTGTATGGTGGAGACCCTCCAGTGGTCAGTGAGGTTTTGCACTCTCCTTGGCGGCAACTAACCCCCACTCTTTCTATTTTTTTTCTTTTTTAAGGAATCAAAGAATTTTTATGTAGTAATCAATAAGGTTTTTCAGACGATGTTTTACACGATATGATAGTTCATCATCTATTTTTTTTTTTTACAAGAAATGATAGTTCATTAAATGTTACAAGGGTGTGCTTTTGAGGAAAAGTTATCAGACTTGGCAGTAAACTTTCATTATTGGAACCTTGCATGTGTTTTGAAAAATAGGCCTATCTGAAATAAACTAGCCAAACTATCTGGCTCTGGTAGCGTGCAGGATGGGTACAGTCATGTTGGTTGATCTCCGCATCAACAGGTCTCCCGTATAATTATTTTGACAGTTTCGCAGCGTGCAGGATGATGCAGGTTGATAGATCTCCACTGTAAAATATGCTTGAAAGGATCCTGGGTCGATGATTGACTATGGTCTGAACTTCTGTCCATTTTTTTAGAACCGTATCAGCATCCCCTACTCACACACAGAGACATACAAGCATACATAGGAACAAGCAAGCCAAAACATGAAATAAATGAAGTTTAAAAAGTAAAAATCAATCAGACCAGACAAACCCTGCAGAAACTGTGCATTTACAAACTCAGTAATAAAGTAAGTTTATACATAGATCTATCGACATGGAGACCTATGTTGCTGTGCATATCTACTAATGCGCGGATTTACCAAACAATCCATTCAGTGTGCTACGCAAATGCAGCGAGGGGTTCATTATATGCTGGCTTGAGTATAAACTGAACAGTTCGTATGATGAATTATTGGCAAAATAAATTTCCTACAATGTTTTCTCGGGGTTGAGTTTGAGATTGGTCTCTGAACGACATGGATGCTGCCAAGATAGATGAACTGAAGAAGTACATCGGAGAAAAGATCATACCAGACAGAATTAAAAAGAGTTCTGACACAACAAAAGGAAATTTTCGAAGAGACAGCAAGAGGTTCTTTCTGTCTGAGAGCAACGATCTGTTTTACAATAATCGACAAGGCGACAGTCTGCGAGTTCTTTCCACAGAAGACAGGGACGAAGCGCTACTCTGTGTCCACGCCCATCAACACGGCGGCCACCTGGGTGTGAACAAGACATAAGTACAATGATCATCCATTCCTATTTTATCGGCGTGTTGATTGTCTTTGCTATCTATTCCCTCCCCCCCCCCCCCCCCCCCCCCCCCCCCCCCCCTCTTTTTTTTTCACAATAGTACTTTACAAGTAGACTTTGCATAATGATACTACACTGCTAAACAACACAGCCCTTATCAAACGCAAAAAGTATTGTTCGTTTCTGGTAACATGGCTGAAAAAATAGAGTAGGTCGGATTTTTTTTTTTTCAAGATTTTTTTTTTTTTCAGCACAGAAACGACAAAAACTTACTTCTGCTGGAAGAAAACGGTTTGTCTCGAGAAGGAGAAAGACGATTCAAACTGTGTTTGCAGTCCTGGCGTACACTTGCAGCTAAAATAAAAGTATGTCACTGCCAGCGTCAATTTACTATAGTTTCCAAAAGCATGGTACTTAGGTCTTCCACAAAATCGAGTTTCGATATAAGCTTGACTGCTTTGTGTGTGTGTGTGTGTGTGTGTGTGTGTGTGTGTGTGTGTGAGAGAATAAAAGAAAAAGTCTAGGGTCGGCAGGAAAAATTAGGTATGGTCGTGTGACCAGAGACAAACAGCTTTTTTCTTTGGACAAAGCTCTTTGCTCTTTCTGACACGGGTTTTTTGCGTTAGCTTACATGTGTTGTAAAGTCAAACTGTTGAAAAAACACAAAGTCTAAAAACAGCAAAACTGGCACATATTTCAAACATCATAATTCTGAGAAGTTTCGAGCCACACCATCTTCGTTCGCTACTTACAAACAACGTCACGAAGTAAAGTAAAGTAAATTATTGTGTCATGCTAACAAGACAGAAGGCTCAGACAGTTCACCAACTGCGTGCGGCACTTGTTTGCACCGCCACTCTGAAAAGACACCAAAATCTGTTCGTCCTGACCTTGTGACCATTACCACGGCTAAATTGCTTTCATGAGTTAATCCTAATATTTTATGCACACACACACGCACACATTAAAAACTTTTTTTGGTATGAAAGACAAAATAAAGCCAGG
>JADBJO010000933.1:499864-525484 GCA_016801955.1 Conus betulinus
TGTGTGTGTGAATGTGTTTGTGTGTGCGCGTGCGCGCTCGCGTGTGTGTGTATGTGTATGTGTGTTTGTTTGTCTGTCTGTCTCCAGTGTATCTGTGTGTGTGTGTGTGTGTGTGTGTGTGTGTGTACATATGTTGGACACAAAGCTTCCTGTTGTTCAACTTCTCTGTGTCTCCCTGCATCAGTGACTCTTATCTGTCTGTCTGTCTGTCTGTCTGTCTGTCTCTGTCTGTCTGTCTGTCTGTCTGTCTGTCTGTCTCTCTCTGTCTTCTTTCTTTCTCTCTCTCTCTCTCTCTCTCTCTCTCTCTCTCTCTCTCTCTCTCTCTCTCTCTCTCTCTCTCTCTCTCAAGCACCTGGAAGAAAACGGGACTGCTAAACTAAGATATTACAGTCACGTGCTACCTCTGTGTCTGTCTGTCTGTCAAAACACACACACACACACACACACACACACACACACACACACACACACACACACACACACGTAGGCATGAACGCACATTCTCACGCACACACACACACACACACACACACACACACACACACACACACACACACTCACGCACGCATGCACATACATATACACAAGCTCTTGCACATTGACATACATACAATCATGCATGCACACACTCACACACGCACGCGGGCGCGCACGCACACAGAATCACACACACACGCGTGCGCGCACGCACGCACGCACGCACGCACAGACGCACAGAGAGAGAGAGAGAGAGAGAGAGAGAGAGAGAGAGAGAGAGAGAGAGAGAGAGAGAGAGAGACAGACGGACAGAGAGAGATTTATTTTCATAACTGAATTGATAACAGTCGTACTAGCTGTACAGTGTGTAGTAAACCTTTCGAACATATTTTTGAAAAGTATTTTTAGCTGACTGAAAATTCTTTTTCTTTTACCGTAGAGTTTTTAAGTACAAATACGTGACCCTTCCTGTTTGCGAAGTACTTAATTCAGCATGAAACTCATAAGTAAAGGGCAGTGTCAAAGAGTGTTGCAGGATTCCATCTCCTGTTGACATATGGGGCGATGAAGTGGCTGACAGTAATTGGCAGTGTCACAGGGTGTTGCTGGATTCCATCTCCTGTTGACATATGGGGCGATGAAGTGGCTGACAAATCTGCTTTAAAAAGGGCAGAACAGACAACGATGCAAATTGAAACATTCTTCTGTGGCCGGTGCAATTGCAGGCTGTTAGAAATCGCACAGAGCATTGGGTTTGATCAAGGTTTCGATGACTTACTTGACTTATGCCTCTGATTCCCTGAGGAACATAGGGCCGCCACGACACTCCTCCAACGCACGCGATTTTGGCAGGTCCTCTTTAGCTGGGCCCACGTCATTCCGGCAGCCTTCACCTCAGCGTCGACACTCCTGCTGCGCCAAGTCCGTTTTGGTCGACCCACTTTTCGTTTTCCTTGTGGATTGGGATCTAGTGCCCACCTGGTTACGTTGGATACAGGCTTCCGTAGCGTGTGGCTGATCCATCCCCATTTCCGTTTCTTTATCTCAGTTTCTATTGGGACTTGTCTTGTCGTGTCCCCCAGTTGTTCATTGGAGATAACTTCTGGCCACCTGATGTTGAGGATGTTTCTGAGACTCCTATTGATGAACGTCTGTAGCTTGTTGGTGTTGGTCTTGGTTACCCGCCATGTTTCTGAACCATATAGAAGAACAGACTTCACGTTTGTGTTGAAAATCCGGATCTTGTTGCAGAGTGAGAGGGCTGTTGATCTCCAGATCTGCGCAGGGTGTTGAAGGTGTGTCTTACTTTGTTGATTCGGCATTTGATGTCTTTCTCTGTACCCCCCATCTTTACTGACTACACTGCCCAGTAAACACAACTTGTCAACTTCCTTGATGTCTTCTTGATGAGAAGTCGCACTGGATCTTGCTGTTTGTTGTTCACCCCTCATGACCTCTGTCTTCCCGATGTTGATTTGGAGCCAAGTCTTCTCAGCTTCTTCTGCAACACGACGACATAGCTTCTCTTGTGCATCTTGCTGCTTGTGGGAGAGGAGACTGGTATCGTCCGCGAAGTCCAGGTCCTCCAGCTGCTTCGTGAAGGTCCACTGGATACCTGTCCTCCGGCCTGCTGTAGACTGTCTCATGACCCAATCAGGAAGATTGTCGGCGAAGTAAACAACCCTGACGGACGCCGGTTTGTACAGAGAAGGGTTTCCGTCAGCTTCCCATCGTGGTGGATGACTTGGCAGGTGGCATCTTCGTATAGTTGTTGGATGATGGTGACGAACTTTGGTGGAAAGCCATAGTGGTACATCAGTTTTCAGATGACGTCTCTGTCGACACTGTCAAAGGCCTTCCGAAAGTAGATGAAAACTGTGTACGGGGGTGGGGGGGGGGGGGGGTGGGGGGGGGGGGGGTCTGTCTGCCACTCTAGGGACTGCTTGATGATGATCCGCAGTGTCGCAATATGGTCCCGTACATGATCTATCTTGGCGCAATTCTGCCTGTTCTTCCCGAAGTGTCTGGTCAAGGGTGGTCTCCAATCTCTCTAGGATTATTCTTGTCAATACTCTCCCTGGGAGGGACAGCAGCATGATTCCTCTCCAGTTGTTGCAGGATGACAGGTCCCCTTTCTTCGGCAGCTTTACAAGATGGCCTTTCTTCCAGTCTTCTGGCACTCTCTCCTGTTCCCAGATCTTGTGTAGGAGTGGGTGTAGCATCTCAGTCGAAGTCTGGATGTCTGCCTTTAGTGCTTCGGGTGGTATGCCGTCAGGACCCGCTGCCTTGCCTGACTTGAGGGACTTGATGGCTTTGGTGATCTCTGTCTTCGTTGGGGGTTGGTATTGATATCAAGAAGCTCGGTTGGTGGTGGGATGTCAGGCGGGGCTGGTGGTGCGGGTCTGTTGAGTATTTTCTTTGAAGTGCTCAGCCCATCTTGCTCTCTGGTTTTCTTTGCCTGAGATGGCGTTTCCGTTCTTGTCCTTGACGGGGCAACTGGGATTTCCGGTCTTGCCCAGAGTGTTCTGATGATCTCGTATAGTCTCTTCATGTTTCTTTGGCCTGCTGCAGTCTCTGCTTCTTCAGTCAGCTCCTCGATGAAGTTTCTCTTGTCTTTTTCTGCACTTTTTTTCACTTGTCGGTTTATCTCCCAGTAGCGTGCTTGTAGTTCTTGCTTTTCTTCTTGCTTCTCTTCTTGATCTTGCGTCTGGTTGATCTTGTCTTTCAGATGTTTTCTGTCTGTGATCAGCGTCCATGTCTCCGTTGTTAACCATTCTTTATGTTTCCTTGTCTTCTTCCCTAAAACTGTTTTTGCATGTTGTCTTCCAGACCTCTCGCAGACTGTGCCGTTGCTCTTCTACTGTTTCCTCTGGCAGTAGGGAAAGCGCACTGAACTTGTTCCTAAGCTCTACCTTGAATTCTTCTGCTTTTTCTTTTTCTTTTTAGACTGTGTACATTAAACTTGTGCGATGGTCTTCCTGCCTGGTCAGTGTAGGCTTTCAGTTTGGTCTTGAGTACTGCCACAACCAGATGGTGATCTGATGCTGTGTCCGCTCCCCGCCTCGCCCTGACGTCATGCAGGCTCCCCCTCCACTTTCTGCCAATGGTAATGTGGTCAATCTGGTTCTCAGTCTTGCCGTCTGGGGAAATCTATGTGGTCTTGTGAATGGTCTTGTGGGGAAATAGAGTACCTCCAATCACCAGGTCGTTTAAAGTACAGAACTCTGTGAAGAGGTCGCCATTTTCATTCTGCTCTCCAACAGCGTGTCTATCCATGATGAGAGTTCTCTGTCTGTGTTGTCCGATCTCACTTTTGCATTCAGGTCTTCCATGAGGATCTTTCAAGTCTCTCCTTGGTGTTTTGTCCAGGGTTGCTTGGATTTGCTCATAGAATTCTTCTTCTTGACCTCTATATCTGCCGTGTTTGTAGGAGCGCAGCACTGTAAGATTGTGACTTTCCTGCCCTTTGAGCTGAACCTTGCAGTGAGGATCCTTAGTGACACAGGTTCCCAGGACAGCAGTGCTCGCGTTTCCTCGGGTGTCAACATCAGTGCTACTCCGTGCATGTGTGGCTGGCCTTCTTCCTGTCCAGAGTAGATGATGGTGTCTCTGCTCGTAAGTCTTGTCTGTCCTGTTCCTGTCCATCTTGTCTCGCACAGGCCAAGTATCTTCAGATTGTATCTCTGCATCTCTCTACTGACTTGAGCACTTTTTCCAGTCTCATACAGGGTTCTGATGTTCCAGGTCCCTATCCTGGTCTTAGTTTTGGTCGTCAGAAGAGTAGTCTGCGCACTGGCTTCCCGAAGGCTTTCATCAGCTCGCTCTACTAGAGAGGCTCTTCCTCAACCATGTTGTTTTCAGATATTGTCGTTGCGGTTTCTGTAACAGGCTGGTTTTTTACAGGATCGGGTTGTTAGCCCAATTCAAACCCTCAACCTGGAGGGCCAGTGAGTGCTGTTAATCTGGTCTCTACCCTTCGACCTGTCTGGCTTGGGTGGCCCTACCAGGAGATGAATTTCCCGCCAGCATAGCTCTCAGGGTCATAGATACACGCAAGCCCCCCAACCACAACAAGGTTCCACTCTCTGAGGAGTTTGATCAAGGTTTCGATGAAGGGATTCTTTACCCCAAGAAACCAATTTTCCTTTTGAAAGTTATATGAAAAAGGAGCTGTAGAATTCACCATTATATTATACCACACTCATTATATTTCCTGTTTTCCGCTTAAAAATTAATGCTCTGAAAACTAAGTTCCCAAAACATATAAATTGCCTATGGTGTGAACAGATCACAATTCATCACATTTTATTTCATTGTCAAAAGATACAATTTTTCCTCTTAGATTAATTTACGTCAAATAGATATTCACAAAAATCCTTGCAACACAATTATTCTGCCGTTCAAAGAGAAAATGTCCAACTGAGGGATGAAATGCACCATCGTTCTAATCTGTTCACGGCCCTTAACGAACAATGTAGGAGTTTACTGCATTTGAAAGAGTGGTTCACAGACGCTTCGCAAAAGATGGAGAACCAAATTGACAAGGTTGAATCCTTCTCACGTCAAAATAACCTCAGGTTCTTCAGTGTTCTGGAGAGCGAAAACGAGAACGACCGGGAGTGCTTTGACGAAAGTGGTTCAACTGCTCAACAGATACTTTCCATAAAAAAGTGGTCTGAAGACGATGTTGACAATGCACACCGTCTGTGCCAGAGAAACAGAAATCACAGATACTTTCGTCCTATCATTGTCCGACTCTTCAGCTGGCGAAATAAACTTACCATCCTGAGGGCCAGAGAATGTAGAAGAGATTTAGCGAGTTGTGAAGGAATCCGTACCGTCTCCGACCTTACTGACCGTCAAAATCAGATTGTGAGGGATGAGAGAAATGTGGGAAGACATGTTTATGTACAGAAAAGACGCCTTGTTTACAACAGAAAGAATCTGTGACATCGTGCTAAGAACAGCAGACTGAGAACTGTGGACCACAGGGAGTCCACACAGACCAATACAAATCTGTTTGACACATAAATGACTGTAACCAACCAGCCCACTCTGAAGGATACTGTGAGCCATCGAATCGCCGTGATTCTACACCGCCAGTCCCAGAGCTCAACTTTCATCACACCCACATACAGCAGCAACCCAGGTAGTCTCCCCTGGACAGCAGATATGAGAGCTTTCCTGGGCCTTCAAACTAACCACAAGCAAGGACGCCCAAACACTGCCGAATCTAGAACGCAGGGGACCACGTTCGAGCATCCAGACCCTGAGAGAGAGAGAGAGAGAGAGAGAGAGAGAGAGAGAGACACACACACACACACACACACACACACACACACACACACACACACACACACACACACACACACACACACACACACACACACACACACACACAACGCTTGTTCCTTCTTCTGACGCCTCTTTAGGGAAAGAATGCAACAATGAAAGTCCTTATTGGAGATTGATGTCCTCTCAAACCTCTTCCTCTCTAAAATGCAAGTCTGTCTATAAGTAGTTTAACTGACAAAGATTTTGCCACTTGTTCAATTTTCTATCTAGAAGGATAAAGCATGAACTCCGACAAAGGACCAGCCGCCGTGGCGTAGTGGTTAGCGTCGTGGACTCCTGGCTGGGAGGTCGTAGGTTCAATTCCCATCAGAGTCATGTGGGATTTTTCTTCCCTGACCGGCTCCTACACAGAGTTGAGTTTGCTATGGGCTCAGCTGGGAAGACTGGGACCACACAGTTGAGTTTCATCCACTAAATGGATGCGTCTCTGAGAGTATTGCTCAAATTTCCTGACCAACACTGCAGGTGTCCGTATCTCTCGCGCCTGGTTGACGCTGGGATATATTATGAAAGCATAGAGCACAGCCCAGTCATGCAGTCTCAGACCGGAATGAAAATCCGAAATATCATCTTAATCATCCTCATTCTCAACGATCAGCATTAAAAAGTATCAAATTCTGTGACCCTTCATGCCCTCCTCTCATGGCGACCTCTGTCTCGATGTCACCTCCACGTCTGCAGTCTTGGTTTGATTCAGTCGGGGTCACCGGTATCAGCGAGTCCATGGGGGTTGTCGCTGAACAGACGTGGTGGCATCCACCGGAGGGATAGCTCACTCACGCCGGCTTCACAACTGAGCAATTATTGTCGTCAGTAGGGGGCTTAGTATGTGGTGTCCTGTGTATGTTGGATCAGAACAGGCGCCACTTAATACCACCGAAGTGACACAGCAGCTGTGCAGTGGCTCCTCCGGTGGGTTGCCTCTGACGACTTGGTATTGACTGCTCCCAGTGGATTGTCGGTGCCAGGGCTACAGTGGGACTGACCGGGCTGTGGCTGTGGACCGTATGTCGGAATGAGCGGCGTGGATGCACTGCCACTGAGATGGCACAAAAGATCGGACAGAAAAGAAAAAGAAACTCCGACACAGGCACCAAGACCAGCGAAAAGTGCTCTGTGATCGCAGATTTTTTGTGTTTTCAACTCATGTAAACCACTACAAAAGGACCAGATCTGAAGAAGAAGAAGAAGAAGAAGAAAATGACAATGGACAATTTATCACAATGGTTGACTTGTTTTATTGTTAAAGAAATTTAGACACGAAACAGGGGTTTACAGAGCCATACTTTATTCTTCGTACTTGTATTCTTCGAATGTAGTTTTTTGTTTGTTTGTTTGTTTTTTGTTTGTTTTTTTTTCACATGCAGGTGCACTTTCTTTCAACTTTCTGCACTGGTGTATGAATTTATGTGAACAGGATTGATGATAATAAGTGTCATTAATGGTTTAGGTAGTCACGTGCTCGTCAACGTTTAAGTATTGCATTGACTTAAATGTTGTCCAACTTGGGAGTTATGAATCTAATATGCTTCTTTGTTTGTGCATATTGGTAATTTGATATAGTGGCGTTTACTTGGTATGTTGGTAACACCCACATTGTGAGTCTACCTTCACTTGTTACCAAGTAAGTTAGTTTATTGGTGTTTTTTTTGTTGTTGTTGTTTTTTAAAGTATGTGCGTGAGGGAATATTCTTATACATAATTAT
This sequence comes from Conus betulinus, assembly GCA_016801955.1. Classification (NCBI taxonomy): domain Eukaryota; kingdom Metazoa; phylum Mollusca; class Gastropoda; order Neogastropoda; family Conidae; genus Conus; species Conus betulinus. Next base: position 507,403 of record JADBJO010000933.1, read on the forward strand.
AATGCTATTAAAATGTGTGGGTTATCATGCATGTAACAGGTTAGCATAGCATAATAATCTCTGAAAATAATGCATCTCTCTCTCTCTCTCTCTCTCTCTCTCTCTCTCTCTCTCTCTCTCTCTCTCTCTCTTGGGGTCACGTGGTTTGACACGAAGCGACAGGGCGCCATTTATTTCAGCTGCGGCAAGAAATCTGTATTTTCTTGTGGCAATGCCAGTTACTGGACCTCCAGTGACTGCAGAGTCAGCCCTGAACGCCCTGCTGACTGACAATATCGTTTCCAGCTGGAACATTTCAGGTGAAAGGGCAACACGGTGGTCGTTTTGTGACTGAAGCCAGTCAGCGCAGTGTCAGCAACAACAATGGCGGATCCTGTGCTGAACCGGAGAACGCAAGTTCAGTATATAGGAGACCCCCCTCCCAGCCAGGTGCGTCGAGATCAAGAGAGAGCCAAACAACAGAACATTCGACGTGAACAGGTTGGTGCTAGACCCAGAAACACCAGTAATGAAAATGAACTGCTTAACATCGAGTCAAACGAACGCAGTACACAGCAAAGTACACAGAACATTGCAGAAGAAAAGACATCTACCTGCGATGATGATGACACACCGCATATTCCGGATTCTCATCTGTCTTTGTGTTCCCATCAGTCGGAGTGCAACATCTGCGATTCAGAAATCCAGCAGCCGGACGTCGACATAAGTGTTTGAGCAATCCATCGACAAAATAGTTGTCGTTTTGATTCTGGAGTAGTGAAGGATTATGTTGCTACTCTGACTGATTGGCAGGTGCAGAGACGATTGCGTGATCTGCATAGAAATAAAGCGTTCCGGAAGGTTGTGCTTCATCGAACGGACAGTAAGCGAGGGCTGCTGTGTGAAGCTGATGATATTGTTTGGGAATATTCCTACGATCCACACTCGGAGGACCTATTGCTTGTTCTGGTTCGTTAAGCAGGAAGAAAGAAACATGTCTTCAGAGAAATGTGTCAAACTGGCCAATCTTCGGAAAGGAAGACGCACTTGCAACACAGAACACGCAGAGACCCAAGCACGTGCTTTGCGGTGGCTGCACGCTCTCCATGGGTTGATTCAGTTTCTTGGAGTGACCGTCATCTACAGAACTGACAGTGAATGTAGACCAGTGACATTTTCTCGTTCGCGTTTTTTGTCATGTAAAGAGAGAGAAAAGACATCGCTGTGGTTTCCACGTCAATGGAATCGAGTCGCGTTTTGTCCGTGTACATTGCACCGATTTGCTAAATGGCTTAACAGCTTATTAGCATTAAACTCTCTCTCTCTCTCTCTCTCTCTCTCTCTCTCTCTCTCTTCTCTCCTCTCTCTCTCTCTTCTTAGCCTAAAAAAAATGTAGCGTAATGGGCAGTTTTTTACGTGTTCGTCTACCAGTTTGTGGAGCGATGATAAATCAGGCTAATGTGTGTGTTCACTTGACAAAATCTTGCTATGACAAGAAGGCGTACTACTACTTGTGTGAATTTGATTCTGCTTTCGGCGCCAGCCGACCTCACAAAGTCCCACAAAATCGACAAGAAGAAGTATCGCAGGAACCACTCACACTGACAGACATGTCTGCCAATCAGACACACTTTCCACACTTCCTGTCAACCATTCGTTGCCCTGACAAGCATTGGGTACCGGCCTTTATGGTTTGTGATTACAGTGCGGACTGTTTTGATGGCAGTGATGAGGATTTCTGTGTCCATCCACCGTGTCCATTAGAGAAAGCGCTTCCTTGCGGTAATAGTGGTCAGGTACGCCAAACACACGCAGGCACAGACACTCAGACACAAACACAGACACAGAGACATACGTGCATGAGCATGCACGCACATATACACACACTTAATCATATATATATATATATATATATATATATATACATATACAATATATGTAAATATATACATATATATATATATATATATATATATATATGTATGTATATAGATAGATAGATAGAGAGAGAGATTGTTAATATTATTATTATTATTATTTCATAATGTTTATTATCATTATTGTTGTTGCTGTTGCTGTTTTATCATTTTTATCATTAGCATTCAGATGTGATATATATATATATATATATATATATATATATATATATATATATATATGTGTGTGTGTGTGTGTGTGTGTGTGTGTGTGTGTGTGTGTGTGTGTGTGTGTAGACTTGGAGTAAAATAAAAAAAAACACAGAAGTAAACAGTTTCATTTTAAATTGTATAATATCCAATAAAATTTTCGCTTAAAAGCTTCTTCAGTAATGGCAGAAGTAAACAGTTTCATTTTAAATTGTATGATCTCCATGAAACTTTCGCTTAAAAGCTTCTTCAGTAATGGCATTTTCGCTTAAAAGCTTCTTCAGTAGTGGCATTTTCGCTTAAAAGCTTCTTCAGTAATGGCATTTTCGCTTAAAAGCTTCTTCAGTAATGGCAGCCCCTTACTGAAGAAGCTTTTAAGCGAAAATTTTATTGGAGATTATACAATTTAAAATCAAACTGTTTACTTCTGTGTGTGTGTGTGTGTGTGTGTGTGTGTGTGTTTTTTTTACTCCAAGTTTTTACCCCAGAAGTATATTTGGGAGGAGTGGTGACCAGCAAATCATTTGGACTGATCATTGAAGATTATATATATATATATATATATATATATATATATATATAGAGAGAGAGAGAGAGAGAGAGAGAGAGAGAGAGAGAGATTTATTATTATTATTATTATGTTATTATTATTATTTATCATCACCATTATTGTTGTTGTTGTTGTTGTTGTTGCTGCTGCTGTTTTAACATTTTTATCATTAGCATTCAGATGTGACATATATCATCGCCTTCTTGACGTTAATTTTTCTTTTTTTTTTATTTTACGGTAATTCCATTCCTCTCCCTCCTCCACGTGCCCTGAGCTTTTGACCCTGATGTTGCATGTACTATTCACTCGCGAATGTTCGACGAAGTGTCTCTCTTGTGTTGTTCTTTTCTGTATCAGTATATCTACATGTGCGTCAGTGGTGGTAGACTGACAATGAGTGTGTTACTCTAATGGACCACTTGTCAGTATGCATATATTCACCTAGCAGTATTTTGATATTTTGATACCATGACATAAGGCTGATTCCTTATGACGTATGTCTTTCTTTCATGTGGTACATCATTTAAGCTTTTCTTCTATTTTCCTTACAACCAGTTTGAGGCAGTCGTTTCTGCCATAGATTGTTACTTTATTGCATTCCTTTTGTAAATACTTGGCAGTGTGTTGACGAGTCCTACAGGTGCAGCATTGATAACTCTCCCTGCAGGACGTCCTCTAGCATCAGGCTGTGTAACCATGCCACCATGAGTCGGACACTCTCATATATGAAACCAGTATGGGAATCGTATAGTTTCCCTGCACTGGTTCGTTTTGATAGTGATGACGAAGAAACGGGAGTCAGTTACTACAATATGATATCAGGGTCCCAAAGTCCTCCAACACATTTTGAATGTCCCTCCATAGCTTACCACTGCCTGTGTTTGCACGGTGTAATAGCGTATATGACTGTCCTAACAAAGAAGACGAGGCAGACTGTGAGACCTATACCTGCCCTGGCTACTTTCGCTGTCGTCAGTCTCAGGTGTGTCTGCACCCAGACCATGTGTGTGACGGCAGAAACCAGTGTCCTCAGCATGACGATGATGGTACTGCTCCATGTCCTGTCCCTGACCAGTGCTCCTGTCAGGGTCTGGCTTTTACCTGCAGACAGGTGTTTGATGTGGAGGCATTTCCAGATGTGCGATATTTAGATGTGTCTTTTACTAGAATGAAAGCAGAAAGTCTTTTTTATGAATATAATGCTGATATATCTGAATATGACAAGTTGCTTTCTAAAAGAACTACACCTTCCAAAACTTCCCAGTGTGAAGGTTCTCGATGTCAGCGAAAACCAGTTGAAGGTGTTTTCTTTGGAAATGTTAAATAACGCCAGCAACCTGAACTGTTTGGTTCTGACAAAAAATCCCCTGACTATTTTGTTTCCTGGTGGATCAGAGGAAATGAAGTTTCTTATCTCAGAATCCTGGACTTGGCCTCCGTGGACATACCGATTTTAGACCTGAACAATATTCAGCCTTTCCCAGGACTCGTTGTGCCCTCAACCTTTCTTGCAGCAATACACAGAGAGTGACAGGGAAAGGATTTGACAATCCACTTCTCGCCAAACTAGATCTCCGCGGCAGTGAGATGTCCGACTTTTCTCACACATTGTTGAAACGTCTGAGTAAGCTCAGAGAACTGCATGCTGACGACTTCAAGCTCTGTTGCGTCCAGACTTTGCCAGAACACTTCACTACGAAGAATTGTGACGCGCCCCTTCCCATTTTTTGTACTTGTGATCGTCTCCTAGGATCTAAGGTGCAGCAGGTTTGTTTTTATTCTTCTGTCAGTTTTCGGCCTTGTGGGCAATGGTCTCATTTGCATAATTTTTCCAGAGAAAATAGAGAAAAGCAACATTAACATATTTGTATGTCACCTATGTGGGTCTAAAATCCTGATGGGAGTGTACCTTTCAACACTGTGCATAGTGGACCACATGTACAGTGGTTATTACCTGTGGAGGGACACGGACTGGAAGTCTGGTGTTGTTTGCAACTTCTTAGCGTTCATGGTCTTGCTCTCCTGTGAGGTAGCCGTCTTTCTAAATGTTATAATGGCCGTGGAGAGGTGTGTTGTGCTGACCAGGATGAGCAAAGGTGGATATCAGTGGAAAAAGAAAGCAGATTCGTCTCTCTGTCTCATGACGTGGTCGGTGGGCGTCTGTCTCTCTGTAGTTCCCACTCTGTCATCTGACAGTGGGTTTAGTCAGACAAGTCTCTGCATCCCACTGCCTGTCTCAGGGGATCAACCAGGGACATCACTACGCCTTCAGCCTGATGGTCGTTCTGAACAGCACGATGACTGTGTTGACAGTGGTGGGACAGATCTACATCTACGTCATAATTCAAGGTAATGCTTTAAATTTTTCTAGCCAGTGGCAGCAAGCAAGTGACGTCTCATTAGGATTATCCGTCATCAGTATTTCAATAGGGGATGTGTGCTGCTGGTTCCTCGTGACGTTTTGGACAATTTTGACGTCACATGACACATGGGTGCATGGTGAGGTAATGTTTTCAGCATCGGTTTTCTATATTTTTGCAAGTGCATCAATAACGCCGTTCCTATATCTGTTGAATGGTGTTTTCGAACGTCGAAGACAAGTGCAGAAACAACGAGTTTTGAAGCGTCTTGGTTTGAAGCTTAGAGAAAAAGTAGGATGATTATAGTATATAATGAAATTAGTTCTGAATAAAAAAACACAGATTCTAAAGCCATGGATTTGTCATTTTTTTGTTGCAGATGAATGTAAAATTGCTCTCTCTCTCTCTCTCTCTCTCTGTGCACTTTCGATGGTGAGACTGATTCGTATTGTGAAGGGACGCGACCAGTACACCTGCTGAAGGCATACCTTCATCTTTGGAAAGCACATGGTGAATTCTGTTCACTATCCCACGCCTATGTCCTCGTTCGGACTCAATGATAGCGTAAATCAGAGGCCTTTTTTTTGACAATGACACTGACAAAACAGCCATCCACGCAAGTCAGAAAAATACATGCAATATCGCTCTATCTTGCGCACACACCTACAGGCACATGACCAGAAACATTCAGAAATCGTTTCTTTCCGAAACAGAACTTCACCCTGATATAGCAGAGGGTACAGCATAGATTCCTGTACCACTCTCAGCGATAGCAGCTGATCATACGTGAAACCTACACATCACGGAACCATTGGTGAGTCAAGCAGATCATATACTTCGACACCAGTGAAACAGACATGATGGCAGGCATGGACAAAGTGACAAAAGGCCTCCACCACGCCTTCAGGAATGATGAGCAACTGACGATGATCGACATCTTGGAAAAGTACAATGAGCACTGAACAGTCAAATCTTTGCAGATTGGACTGAAGTCTTCTTGACCAGTATGCAGTGGCACCGTAAGACCCCACAGGGAATACGCTTCCAACGCCTGGTCAACAGCTGCCAGGACCAACATGAACAGCTTGACCAGAGTGCAGAATGCAGCCTCAGCTTGATCACAGGAAGAACGAAGACCACTCCCATTGCTGCAATGGAGAAAACATCAAGCAAGCCTCCATTCTTTGGACGAACGAAGGGAGGAAAAACAACTGAGACAAAGCGAGAAGTTGAAAAGATTCCCATCCCATCCACTGCACACCAGACTCCATGTTCCAACAAAGAACAGACTCAAGCGCCAGAGCCCCAACCATCTAAGCAAAGCGCTTCAGGAAAGGTATAGAAAATTGCTACCAACAGCAGACCACCCAATACTCCAAAACTGCATAGAGTGGACAGCTGATACCCCCCCCCCCCCCCCCCCCTATCAGCCTTGACATCCTTGGCATTGGAGCTAAAGAAGATCACAGTGAAGACCATCATCCACAGCCAGCTCAGGGCAGAATGGAGAGAAAGACTACAGGTGGAGGGTAGAGAAGGATGACATTCACCATCTTGAGCGTGCCCAACAAGTCGCCATCTTCAGACTAAGAACTGGACACTGTCAGTTGCTCTCCCACCCCTATCGCCTGAATATATCGCACACAGATGAGTGCCTATGTGGTACTGGCGCATAAAACTGAGCCCACGTACTTCAGTCCTGTCCCACTTTCGACAGCCTGCGGCGATAGTTTTGGCCCCGTGCAGTGGAACTCCAAGAAAAGCTGTGTGAAACGGCAGACTCACTCTGACGGGACCGCTGACTTTGCCAAAGCTACCGGACTTTGTATCTGACCGGCATGACCAGGGAACGCAGAAGAAGAGGAAGGACTGAAGTTTCATTAAGTATCTTTTATTTCGTTTTACTAAGTATCCCTATTTAAAGGAACCTGTAAGACCTTATTGAAACCTCTTCGGTACTCAAATGTTCAATCCATTTGCCCACACAATCTGTTTTGTGAACATTGAAAACAAACAAATAAACAAGTAAAGGACTGTGACAACATTGTATCATTCATTTAAACACACTTTCATTTGTTCATTCATTTATTCATTTGTTCACTCACTCGCTCACTCGCTCACTCACTTGTGCATTTATGTTTGACTGGATCATTAATTCATTAATCAATTAATTAATTAACAACAAAAAAAACCCTGTAACCAATCAACCAGTAATGCACTCGTGTATTCGTTGATTCATTTATTAGTTCGTTCATTCATACATTTTTATTCACTTATACTCTCTCTCTCTCTCTCTCTCTCTCTCTCTCTCTCTCTCTCACACACACACACACACACACACACACACACACACACACACACACGCACACACACACACATTCGTTTGTTCGTTCATTCATTCATGTATAAGCTTTCGACCCTTTATTTACATACTTGTAGAGCTTTTGCCGTTTGGTTGCATTCTCCATTCTTTATCATAATGTGTTTTTTACTTTAAAAAAAAATGAGAGAGAGAGAGAAAGAGGGTGTATCTGACAAAAGCAAGGCAGGGAAAACACACACAAAATACACTACGGAGGCAAATGCAGGTCAAAGTTCGGACACAGGTCACGAAAACACCAATAGCATGCACATGCAAGCAATGGTACACACATCGGGGGGTGAACATGACAACAGCACGAACCAACCAGGCAGCATTTGGGACACACAGAGGTCAGGGTCACACACGGACACGGCGTGGGCGGCAGGCAAAGTGGTCGATGCACAGAAAATGACAACACCACACATGCGACAAGAAGGACACACTAACTCGGGAAAAGAACAGGAGGATGCTAGTTCAATACATAAATGCACATCGAAGGGAATGGAAGATATGCATAAGAAAGACGATAAAGCACCCACATTAGGCAACAAATCAACAAACACACGACAGATCTAGTTGCAAAGTGAAACGACTGCAGGCGGAAATCTAAACAAATCTTAAATAAATGTCAGCGAACCGCCCAGAGAAACGTGGACAAACGAGTCACAAGACAAACCACATCTTCAGGTGCAACAAACATGAAACAAATAACGAAAATGCACTTAGCTTTGATCGCTTCTGTGTTCAGCGCAAGAAAGAAGGCGTTGAATGAAAACGAGGCTGTTGGAAGGGAAATAATGTGCGAGTCAAAGTCGTAATGATGATAATATTACTGATAGGAATACTAATAATGGTCAAAAATATTATATATAAAAAAAAGAGACAAGATTACTACCAGTCTTGGTGTCAATAAGTAGGTATGGGAGAAAGGAGAGTGGGTTAGAGGATTCTTAAACAGCAGGGTTGCCGTGGCAACAATCCCGGAGGCTAAGGCGATGTGTGAAGTGTGTGTGTGTGTGTGTGGTTGTTAGTGTGTTGTGTGTGTGTGTGTGTGTGTGTGTGTGTGTGTGTGTGTGGATATGTGTGTGTGTGGTTATCAACATTTCCACAACATATGCATAGGAAAGAGGGAAGATGGAACAGGAGTACATGTTGAAGAAATAGTGAATGAAAATAAAAATAAAAGAAAACCAAATGAAGTGAGGGAAATGGAGTGGACAAGTATCTGAATAAACAATAGACTGATGTGAGAAATAGAGAGGGTGTGGTGAGAAGGGAAAGGAAGATAGCTATAAGTTATGTATAAGGTAAATAGTGGGATATATGGTAGTATGTGTGTGTGTAGTGGGAAGATATTGTGGGCTGAGACTGAAGTGATGGGTTGGTACATGTAACTTTAAGGTGTTGATGGTAAGAGGGTGGAGGGAAGAAGGGGATGGGTTTTATATGACTGGGGGGGGGGGGGGGGGGGGGGGGGGGGGGGGGGGGGGCAACATATTCACACCTATACACTCTCTCTCTCTCTCTCTCTCTCTCTCTCCCCCTCCCCCCCCCTCTCTCTCTATCTCTCTCTCTAAAAATGAAGTTATTGTTTCTAAGTAGTATTATCATTATTTTAATTCTACAATTATGGCCGGCATGGGATTAGTGATAATAGGACATAATGCTTAGAAGCATAAAGGTGAAAATGACTGACGGTAATAACAATGACATCAGTGTTGTTGTAAATTAAATGTAGTGATGTAATGATGTTGATGAAGAGAACAGTAAAGGTAATGATATGATGATAGTGATAAAGTAATAAAGGTTTTAAGTAATATACCCTCTTACCATCAACACCTTAAAGCGGTGGTAAGTGCAGTAACACTAGCGGAAATAAAGGCGCCAGGAAAGGAGAGGGAACGACCAGCGATAAAGGAGCTAGCATTCTATTTATTATGTGTGTGTGTGTGTATGTGTGTGTGTGTGTGTGTGTGTGTGTGTGTGTGTGTGTGTGTGTGTGTGTTCCATTAGTAATGTCAGCCTTGTTCATTGGTTACCCCCCGCCTCCACCCCCAGCAACCGCCATACCTACCAACACCCCTACACACATCATTACTAGGGCAGAGGGAGGGGGAGTGGGGAGTAAGTCGATTGACGTAGCAAATGGTGAGACTCGGAGAGTGTAGGAAAAGGGAAAAGATGATAGCTGCAACCTATGTCTGAGGTAAACAGTGGGAGGTAGGGTAGTATGGGTGTGTGTAGGTGGAGGATATTTTAGACTGGAGCTGCAGAGGTAGAATGGTACATACTACTTTTGGACGTTGATGCCATGAGGATGGACAGTGCCCAGTTTGGCAATGAGATAAGATTCCTGCATAAGGCGTTCCAAGTTGTCACTCTTCGATTGCCAAAGTGCCAAGACTTTGACATGGTTGATGTTGTGTTGGGCATGGTTGAAGTGTAGGGCGACTGGTTTGGGCCGGTGGTGGCGGATGTCGGCCAGGTGTTCAGAGATGCGCGTCTCAAGTGTGCGAGATGTCTCACCTACGTAGATCTTACCACACAGCTGGCAGTGGATGGCATACACAATGTTGTGGCTCTGGCAGGAGAAGGTGCGTTTAATAGTGAAAGAGCCCGTGGGGCCATGTAAGATGGTGTCTGGTTTGGTGAGAGAGCAGATTTTGCAGTTGGGTTTTGAGCAGGGGAAAGTACCTGGTGGCTTAGGTGTGGATATTTTGTTCAGCTTAGAGCGCACCAGTAGGTCGTTGAGTTTTTGTCACGTTTGAAAGTGATCATTGGTTTGGTCTCAAAGGCAGGTTTATGATTTTCTACTATGTGCCAGTTAGACTTCAGGATCCTGCAGATGGGCAGATTGTGAGGATGGAAGAGAAGGCAGGCAGTGGGTCTGTCTGTCTCTTTGGGAGGTTTAGTTTCCAGAGTAGATGTTCTGGATTTAGCTGCAGTGCGACTGAGAGCATCATTGATGACGGCACTAGGGTAGCCACGGTTGGTGAAAAAATCAGACATTTTGGTTGTTGCTTGTATAGTGAAATCTTCTTCGCTAGAGCAGAGTCTGCGTAGGCGAAGGAATTCAGAATATGGAATGCTGTTTTTAGTGGACTGGTGGTGGGAAGATGTGTAGTCCAGGTATGAGTGCGCATCAGTAGGTTTGTAGAAGACTGAGGTTTGAAGCAGTCCATCTTTGAGGGAGATAGTGATGTCCAGGAAGTTAACTGACTGTGAAATGGTGTAGGTCAGCTGGATGGATGGATGGAAGGTCTGAGCAAAGTTGAGGAAATTCTGGAGGTCATGTTCTGGCATGGATGTGGCTCCCAATCCATCATCTATGTATCTTTTGTAGAGCTCTGGTGTTGGGCCTGTGTAAGAGGTTAGTAGGTGGTGTTCTAGGTGTCCCATGAAGAGGCAGGCAGGCATAGGATGGTCCCATTTTGGTTCCCATAGCAACACCACTGATTTGTGAGAATGTATGGTTGTTAAATTCAAAAGTATTGAGGGTGAGGACTAATTCTGCAAGTCTGACCAGTGTAGCTGTGGGAGGGGTGTTGTTGGTTTGGGGGCCGTTTGTTAAGGAGAATGCGAGGGCCTTCAGTCCATCAGCATGAGGGATGGAAGTGTAGAGAGAGACGACATCAAGTGTAAAGAGGAGGCTGGGTTGAAAAGTGGGATCTGTGTTGTATGAATTAATCATGTTGAGTGTGTGTGTGTAGTGTCTTTGAGGTATGTGGGGAGGCCTTGTACGATGGGTTGGAGGAGAGAGTCTAAATACTGTGAAATGTGTTCTGTAGGGCAGCTGCATGCGGATACAATGGGTCTGCCAGGTGTATTGGTTTTGTGTATTTTAGGGAGCAGGTAGAAGGTGGGTTGTTTGGTGTCTGTCATTATGAGGAGTTTGGCTGTCTTCGGTAAGTTGTTATGTTTGATTCTTGTTTAACTGTGGTTGAGATGAGTTTCTGGTGTTGGGGGAGGGTTGATACTGTGAGTGGTGTATAGAAATTTGTGTCTGACAGTTGTCTGTGTGCTTCTTTTGTGTACAGCTGTTTGTCCCAGACCACCACTGCACCACCCTTGTCTGCTGGTTTGATGACAATGTCTTGTCGTTGTCTCAGTGATTCAAGGGCTTTTTGTTCATCCCGTGAGAGGTTGGAATGGCGGACAGGTTTGGATTTAACTTGAGAGATTCTTTTCTACACTTTTTGATGTAGAGTTCAACTTCAGTGGATTTGTCAAGAGGTGGCTGGCGAAGTGCTGGAGTTCGAAAAAGGTGGGTAAAAATGTCTGAGCTCTCTGGTAGAGGGGGCTTTGGCACCATCAAGTGCAGCCATCCATCTTAATTTTCTAAAGAATCTTTCAACATCAACGTGGTTTTGATATTTATTGGTGGTAGGCTGAATGGGAATAAATTTCAGACCTTTTGCCAGACTGATCTTTCATCATTGGTGAGAGTCAGATTATCAGGAATGCAGCGAACAAGGTGGTGGTGTTGCTCATGGGTGATAGAGGGGTCAGTGTTGTGTGTAGGGGGGGCTCAACTGGTCTGGGTTTGCCTTGTATTTGTTTTGTAGTTTCGATAACTTGTCTTGCTTAATCTGGTGGCAGTGATTGTGGATGAGTTGGTTGTGTGTATGGATGAGCTGTCTGAGTCTTGAAGCAGTGGCTATGGGCATGATGATTGTGGTTTGTTGTTTGTTTGAAATATTGAAGAAGACGGGAGAGAGATTCCAGGGATGAATTGAGTGTTTTGATATGTGCCAACATGAGTCTATGGCTGGCTTGGAATAGAATCCTTGTAGTGGTAGTGGTGAGAGCGGTGTTATGAAGATCGGATGGGGTGTGAGAAAGTGAGAAGCCGCGAGGGGTGATTCGCAGTCGAATGCATTGTTTTAGAAAGTTGAGATGGGATGCAGATTTCGTTTTCTGAAACTGTGTTTTAGCATATCCTAGTGCAAATGGCTGGATGATAGGTGCCAGAAAATGAATGGACTGGTGAAAACTGGCATGTGTACGGAGAGAGGAATTGGGGGGCCGGCATTATGTTCTGATTTAGGTTCTTACTGTAGAGTAGGTTGAGAGAGAAGAAGTAAGAGTTAAGAGGTCAGGAGTGCCTGATTGCGATCGCACGTACACGACTAAAAACGTATGTCAACCAAAATATGGATCAATGATTAACAGTATACAATGATCGAAAGACGTATACAAGATAACAATTGCACACACTGATGACGTAAACAGAAAATACAAAACAACGAGGGGGTAGCAGTCAGTATGAATCTCAAAATAGATCTAGTTGCAAAGTGAAACGACTGCAGGCGGAAATCTAAACAAATCTTAAATAAATGTCAGCGAACCGCCCAGAGAAACGTGGACAAACGAGTCACAAGACAAACCACAACGTGTTTCAACTGTTAGGTCTTCTTCAGGTGCAACAAACATGAAACACAATAACTGGTCAGACTTGCAGAATTAGTCCTCACCCTCAATACTTTTGAATTTAACAACCATACATTCTCACAAATCAGTGGTGTTGCTATGGGAACCAAAATGGGACCATCCTATGCCTGCCTCTTCATGGGACACCTAGAACACCACCTACTAACCTCTTACACAGGCCCAACACCAGAGCTCTACAAAAGATACATAGATGATGGATTGGGAGCCACATCCATGCCAGAACATGACCTCCAGAATTTCCTCAACTTTGCTCAGACCTTCCATCCATCCATCCAGCTGACCTACACCATTTCACAGTCAGTTAACTTCCTGGACATCACTATCTCCCTCAAAGATGGACTGCTTCAAACCTCAGTCTTCTACAAACCTACTGATGCGCACTCATACCTGGACTACACATCTTCCCACCACCAGTCCACTAAAAACAGCATTCCATATTCTGAATTCCTTCGCCTACGCAGACTCTGCTCTAGCGAAGAAGATTTCACTATACAAGCAACCAAAATGTCTGATTTTTTTCACCAACCGTGGCTACCCTAGTGCCGTCATCAATGATGCTCTCAGTCGCACTGCAGCTAAATCCAGAACATCTACTCTGGAAACTAAAAACCTCCCAAAGAGACAGACAGACCCACTGCCTGCCTTCTCTTCCATCCTCACAATCTGCCCCATCTGCAGGATCCTGAAGTCTAACTGGCACATATAGTAGAAAATCATAAACCTGCCTTTGAGACCAAACCAATGATCACTTTCAAACGTGACAAAAACCTCAACGACCTACTGGTGCGCTCTAAGCTGAACAAAATATCCACACCTAAGCCACCAGGTACTTTCCCCTGCTCAAACCCAACTGCAAATCTGCTCTCTCACCAAACCAGACACCATCTTACATGGCCCCACGGGCTCTTTCACTATTAAAAACGCACTTCTCTCCTGCCAGAGCCACAACATTGTGTATGCCATCCACTGCCAGCTGTGTGGTAAGATCTACGTAGGTGAGACATCTCGCACACTTGAGACGCGCGCATCTCTGAACACCTGGCCGACATCCGCCACCACCGGGCCCCAAACCAGTCGCCCTACACTTCAACCATGCCCAACACAACATCAACCATGTCAAAGTCTTGGCACTTTGGCAATCGAAGAGTGACAACTTGGAACGCCTTATGCAGGAATCTTATCTCATTGCCAAACTGGGCACTGTCCATCCTCATGGCATCAACGTCCAAAAGTAGTATGTACCATTCTACCTCTGCAGCTCCAGTCTAAAATATCCTCCACCTACACACACCCATACTACCCTACCTCCCACTGTTTACCTCAGACATAGGTTGCAGCTATCATCTTTTCCCTTTTCCTACACTCTCCGAGTCTCACCATTTGCTACGTCAATCGACTTACTCCCCACTCCCCCTCCCTCTGCCCTAGTAGTATGATGTGTGTAGGGGTGTTGGTAGGTATGGCGGTTGCTGGGGGTGGAGGCGGGGGTAACCAATGAACAAGGCTGACATTACTAATGGGAACACACACACACACACACACACACACACACACACACACACACACACACACACACACACACACACACACACACACACACACACACATAATAAATAGAATGCTAGCTCCTTTATCGCTGGTCGTTCCCTCTCCTTTCCTGGCGCCTTTATTTCCGCTAGTGTTACTGCACTTACCACCGCTTTAAGGTGTTGATGGTAAGAGGGTATATTACTTAAAACCTTTATTACTTTATCACTATCATCATATCATTACCTTTACTGTTCTCTTCATCAACATCATTACATCACTACATTTAATTTACAACAACACTGATGTCATGTTATTACCGTCAGTCATTTTCACCTTTATGCTTCTAAGCATTATGTCCTATTATCACTAATCCCATTGCCGGCCATAATTGTAGAATTAAAATAATGATAATACTTAGAAAAAACATAACTTAATTTTTAGAGAGAGAGATAGAGAGAGAGGGGGGGGGGGGGGAGAGGGAGAGAGAGAGAGAGAGAGAGAGAGTGTATAGGTGCCCCCCCCCCCCCCCCCCCCCCCCCCAGTCAGTATATAAACCCATCCCCTTCTTCCCTCCACCCTCTTACCATCAACACCTTAAAGTTACATGTACCAACCCATCACTTCAGTCTCAGCCCACACAATATCTTCCCACTACACACACATACTACCATATATCCCACTATTTACCTTATACATAACTTATAGCTATCTTCCTTTCCCTTCTCACCACCCTCTCTATTTCTCACATCAGTCTATTGTTTATTCAGATACTTGTCCACTCCATTTCCCTCACTTCATTGGTTTTCTTTTATTTTTATTTTCATTCACTATTTCTTCAACATGTACTCCTGTTCCATCTTCCCTCTTTCCTATGCATATGTTGTGGAAATGTTGATAACCACACACACACATACACACACACACACACACACACACACACACACACACACACACACACACACACACACACACAACACACACACACACACACGCACACACACTTCACCATCGCCTTAGCCTCCGGGATTGTTGCCACGGGCAACCCTGCTGTTTAAGAATCCTCTAACCCACTCTCCTTTCTCCCATACCTACTTATTGACACCAGACTGGTAGTAATCTTGTCTCTCTTTTTTTATATATAATATTTTGACCATTATTAGTATTCCTATCAGTAATATTATCATCATTACGACTTTGACTCGCACATTATTTCCCTTAACACAGAAGCGATCAAAGCTAAGTGCATTTTCGTATTTGTTTCATGTTTGTTGCACCTGAAGAAGACCTAAGATGGTGTTTTCGTGACCTGTGTCCGAACTTTGACCTGCATTTGCCTCCGTAGTGTATTTTGTGTGTGTGTTTTCCCTGCCTTGCTTTTGTCAGATACACCCTCTTTCTCTCTCTCTCTCATTTTTTTTTTTAAAGTAAAAAACACATTATGATAAAGAATGGAGAATGCAACCAAACGGCAAAAGCTCTACAAGTATGTAAATAAAGGGTCGAAAGCTTATACATGAATGAATGAACGAACAAACGAATGTGTGTGTGTGTGTGCGTGTGTGTGTGTGTGTGTGTGTGTGTGTGTGTGTGTGTGTGTGTGTGTGAGAGAGAGAGAGAGAGAGAGAGAGAGAGAGAGAGAGAGAGAGAGAGCGTATAAGTGAATAAAAGTATGAATGAACGAAATAATAAATGAATCAACGAATACACGAGTGCATTACTGGTGATTGGTTACAGGGTTTTTTGTTGTTAAATTAATTAATTGATTAATGAATTAATGATCCAGTCAAACATAAATGCACAGTGAGTGAGCGAGTGAGCGAGTGAGTGAACAAATGAATAAATGAATGAACAAATGAAAGTGTGTTTAAATGAATGATACAATGTTGTCACAGTCCTTTACTTGTTTATTTGTTTGTTTTCAATGTTTCACAAAACAGATTGTGTGGGCAAATGGATTGAACATTTGAGTATCGAAGAGGTTTCAATAAGGTCTTACAGGTTCCTTAAATAGGGATACTTAGTAAAACGAAATAAAAGATACTTAATGAAACTTCAGTCCTTCCTCTTCTTCTGCGTTCCCTGGTCATGCCGGTCAGATACAAAGTCCGGTAGCTTTGGCAAAGTCAGCGGTCCGTCAGAGTGAGTCTGCCGTTTCACACAGCTTTTCTTGGAGTTCCACTGCACGGGGGCCAAAACTATCGCCGCAGGCTGTCGAAAGTGGGACAGGACTGAAGTACGTGGGCTCAGTTTTATGCGCCAGTACCACATAGGCACTCATCTGTGTGCGATATATTCAGGCGATAGGGGTGGGAGAGCAACTGACAGTGTCCAGTTCTTAGTCTGAAGATGGCGACTTGTTGGGCACGCTCAAGATGGTGAATGTCATCCTTCTCTACCTCCACCTGTAGTCTTTCTCTCCATTCTGCCCTGAGCTGGCTGTGGATGATGGTCTTCACTGTGATCTTCTTTAGCTCCAATGCCAAGGATGTCAAGGCTGATGGGGGGGGGGGGGGGGGGGGTATCAGCTGTCCACTCTATGCAGTTTTGGAGCATTGGGTGGTCTGCTGTTGGTAGCATTTTCTATACCTTTCCTGAAGCGCTTTGCTTAGATAGTTGGGGCTCTGGCGCTTGAGTCTGTTCTTTGTTGGAACATGGAGTCTGGTGTGCAGTGGATGGGATGGGAATCTTTTCAACTTCTCGCTTTGTCTCAGTTGTTTTTCCTCCCTTCGTTCGTCCAAAGAATGGAGGCTTGATGTTTTCTCCATTGCAGCAATGGGGAGTGGTCTTCGTTCTTCCTGTGATCAAGCTGAGGCCTGCATTCTGCACTCTGGTCAAGCTGTTCATGTTGGTCCTGGCAGCTGTTGACCAGGCGTTGGAAGCGTATTCCCTGTGGGGTCTTACGGTGCCACTGCATACTGGTCAAGAAGACTTCAGTCCAATCTGCAAAGATTTGACTGTTCAGTGCTCATTGTACTTTTCCAAGATGTCGATCATCGTCAGTTGCTCTCATCATTCCTGAAGGCGTGGTGGAGGCCTTTTGTCACTTTGTCCATGCCTGCCATCATGTCTGTTTCACTGGTGTCGAAGTATATGATCTGCTTGACTCACCAATGGTTCCCTGATGTGTAGGTTTCACGTATGATCAGCTGCAATCGCCGGATATGGTACAGGAATCTACGCAGTACCCTCTGCTGTATCAGGATGAAGTTCTGTTTCGGTAAGAAACGATTTCTGAATGTTTCTGGTTATGTGCCTGTAGGTGTGTGCGCAAGATAGAGCGACATTGCATGTATTTTTCTGACTTGCGTGGATGGCTGTTTGTCAGTGTCATTGTCAAAAAAAAAGGCCTCTGATTTACACTATCATTGAGTCTGAACGAGGACATAGTCGTGGGATAGTGAACAGAATTCACCATGTGCTTTCAAAGATGAAGGTATGCCTTCAGCAGGAGTACTGGTCGCGTCCCTTCACAATACAACTCAGTCTCACCATCGAAAGTGCAGAGAGAGAGAGAGAGAGAGAGAGAGAGAGAGAGAGAGCAATTTTACATTCATCTGCAACAAAAAAGTGACAAATCCATGGCTTTAGAATCTGTGTTTTTTATTCAGTGTGACGTCAAAATTGTCCAAAACGTCACGAGGAACCAGCAGCACACATCCCCCATTGAAATACCGATGACGGATAATCCTAATGAGACGTCACTTGCTTGGCTGCCACTGGCTAG
>JADBJO010000934.1:0-10000 GCA_016801955.1 Conus betulinus
TTGCTTCTCTTGTCTTGTCTTGTCTTATTAAAAGAAAAAAAAAGAGAGAGAATTTCTACCTGAATCTTGACTTGCTTTTTGGTTGACATGACTTTTCCATGCTCCCTTTCAGACGTCTAACCTCTCTTTTTTTTTTTTTTTTTTTTTTTTTTTTATTTTCTTTCATTTCGTTGTCTTTCATTTCATTTTATTTAATTCATGTACCTATTTATTTATCATTTTTTTTTCTCTATCTATTTATCTGTTCATTTATTTATTTTGCGTTTTGCTACTTCCTCTGTGTGTGTGTGTGTGTGTGTGTGTGTGTGTGTGTGTGTGTGTGTGTGTGTGTGTGTGTGTGCGTGCGTGCGTGCGTGTGTGTGTGTGCGTGTGTGCGTGTGTGAATTTTGAAGACTTTTTCCTTCTCTTATTCTACCGAACTCTATAGTAATCTTACTTGTTTCACTATTAGATTCTCTTGTTCCCTTCTTTTCCTTTGTGTCTCTGAGTAAGAGAACGGGAGTTTTCAGGCGGGGTAATCTTACATGTAAAGAAATGTTTCAGTCAGTGTGTGAAAGAAGTCATTACAATGGTAGGTGACAATGTTGTTGTTGTTGTTGTTAAAATGGACAAGACGTTGTTTAATGTATACAAAGATCTTTCGTTTGTGGTGTGTTAAGTTGGACCTGAAGGAAAGTCCCAGTATTATAATAATAATAATAATAATAATAATGATAATAATAATAATAATAAATGAAAAAAAAAAGTTGTTCTGGACAAAAGTCTAAGGCAAAGTACTGAAAAGCTGAAGTGTCTTTATGGGTGATTTGAATGCAGGAAAGAATGTGAAGACGAAGGAATGATCTGCTACACCCTTACCTTGGAAAGTGAGGAGAAAGATGAGTCTGCTGTGTGTGTGTTCAAAAGATACAGCTAATAGTAAGTTTGGGACATCTCTTGTTGAATTTTGTTTAATGTACAATCTGTTCATCCGGAACAAAAGTTGAAGCGGAGATGTAAACGGCGAATTTACTTTTGCGTCACCGCACGGATGTAGCGTGATCGATTATTTCGTTGTTTCCTCAGAATTGTTCTTGAATTGTTATGTGTGTGTTGGAGACAGCTGACTTTTTTTTTGACAATTTCCGATTGAGTTGATGTGGAAGAATGAGAAGAATGAGAAGGGAGAGAATGTGTCACCTGAACACGAAGAAGGAAGAATTGTATGGTCTGATGAAAATGCGAATGCTTATAAAGACCAAGATGATTCATCTGAGTTTCCGGACTGCTTAGGGAGAGCGAAACTGATTATGAAGGATGATATCAATGAATGTATTAATATCCTGGCAAATGCTTTTGTGTGGTTAAGATATCTGGGGAAAGGAAAAGAATAAGGAGGTAAGGTAAGGTGATATTGCTTATAGCCCAGCCGACCGCAAAAGGGCCATAATTATTAGGGCTGTCACACACGTCATAAATCTCACAAGTCATCACACACACACCACACACACACACACACACACACACACACACACGCACGCACGCACGCACGCACGCACGCACGCACGCACGCACGCACGCACGCACGCGCACGCACACGCACGCACGCACACACACACACACACACACACACACACACACACACACACACACACACACACACATTAACGCATCTCTGTAAAATTCACCTTCTAAAAACACACCAGAAACTTTGTAAAAAAAAAAAAAAAAAAAAAAAAAAATCTTTCTTCTGTAAAATCTTAGATCACATGAAAAATGTTAATCTCTTTCAGAAATTCAAAGATCACATCTGGTGGGACATCTCTAATGTCTTCATGGAGTCTGCCTGAAGTGTTTATGAATGATTTTTTTGATAAACAATGTTTGCAAAAGCAAGAACTGTCAAGGTGTCCTTAAAGGAACTGGCGAAGCCCAAAAACAGATTTTGGTGAGACATAACGAGATGTATGTAAAGGAAAGAAAACCATGACATTATGAGAAAGGGTGAAAAGAGAAAGATGATGAGATTAGGTTTCAGAAACTACGGGAATCGGTCAAGAACCCAAAAGGTAGTCTGGTCACAATCAGATCTGTAAACAGATGAAGTGTCATTTATAATGAAATCTATTCTCAACAGTGATATCATTTTTTTCAAAATGTTCAATGAAGAGGAAGATGCAGATGAACATGAAAACGAATTTGCAGAAGATGACGATGTGGAAGAACCGCTATTCCATGATCGAGGAATGAAGTTATGAACGGAATCAAACATTTAAAGACTGGTAAAAATACTGTCATGATAACATGACAAGTGACATGTTGAAACTGGCCAATGTGGCTGTTATTGACTTTCTAGTGGATCTCTTAAGCGTACTCTTTGAATAAGGAATATTTCCAGAAGCATGGCCAAATCTATTACAGTACCAGTATACAAAAGATGAAACATCAACGATCCAGATAATTACAGAGGAGTAGCATTTAACGAGTGTAATAGGAAAGGTGTATACGCATATTTTGAAGAAAAGGCTCACTAAGAGAAAAAAAAATGTTTGAGGATCAAGCAGGATTCAGAACTCGCTACAGCAAGATTGATGATTTTATGTTTACATTGTATGCGACAGTTCAAACATATTTGAATACAAATTCTAAGCTTTATGTTGCTTTCGTTGACTTTAAGAAAGCTTTTGACTCCGAACAGAAATATGGGATGTACTGAGAAAATAAGCATCAAGAGTAAATAATACAGAGCTGATAGAGGAGTGTATGACACTGTAGTGACTTGTGTTCCAGACAAATGACAAATATGTTTACACCGATTTTCTTCGGTTGCCCAAGAGGCGTCAAACAAGGTTGCTTACTAAGCCCACAATTGTTTTCATTCTTTAAAACTCTAAGTAAGAATTAAACAGTACAACAACAAAAAAAAAAAAAAAAAAAAAAAAAAAAAAAAAAAAAAAAAAAACATCAAAAGTAAAAACAAACATCTGTATAAAAAAAAAAATCATGAAACAGCAATTACAGGATTGACTGGAATATGCACTTTGAAGCATCCTTTCTAAATTCTGACAAAGTCGGAATCAAAGTAGGGGCAAAAGTATAGAACATGTGTTGTTGTACAATTATCAAGGACGCCGCAAGCACATCGAATATTCTTGACATATTTTGTTCTAAATGCATTTATTTTTAACCTAAGTGATAAGGAGAGAAGTTGTTTACTGTCTTGGATAGAATCCTATGTTTGTATTACGGTTTACTGGATTTACTGTGGAAGCCCTTTTTAAAAGATTACTTGCTCGAGAGTTCGTACAACAAAGTATAGAAGAGTCGGGTTTGTGTATCGGGGGGGGAGAACACTTTCTTTGTAGTATTCCTCAAATTTTTCAAAAGAGGCTCTTTGTAAGAGAGAATATCCTTCATGTAAGCTCAAGGGAATATGAATAGTAGCCGTATTGTCAGAATTGTTTGCACCTGCTCGAGCAATCCTGTCAGCCCATTCATTTCCGGATATGAAGCAATGGGAAGGAAAACCCAACAAAAATTAACTGTTATACCTCTTGACATAAGGTTGTGAATAAGTATATTAATTTCTGATATGATTTCAGCACGATTTTTTGAATTTGCAGATTCTAAAGCTTGAAGAGAACAGACTTAGAATCTACACAGAAGAGAATACCATAAAAGTCAAAATGATAAATCTTTTAGGTACTCTACGGCCATTAATTGCTATTAGTTCGGCTGTAAAAATAGACCGATTTGCCCCAAGATGAAAGGACTTCTCATTTTTAAAAAATGGAATGACAAAGCCACAACCAGCATTATTGTTTAATAAAGACCCATCAGTATAGACTTTTACGAAGTGACGATAACAATCATTGATATGTGATTTTGCTTCGCAAGCTAGAATATTAATGTTATCAGATTTAGATATTGTAGTATAGTTATAATCAAATTTTGGTTTGAAGAGCTCCCAGTTTGGGACGGGACTTATGGGAAAAACGCACAGCAAGCTTTTTATGATTGATACCTGAATTTGTCAACAAGTGAGAAGAATATGTTAGTATGGTTTCAGTGGCCCGAATGTTTTTAGCGCGTTTAGGAAAGTCTACATCAGACCTCATCCAGTTCCGTTTGGTTAGCACTTTGAGTAGTTGAGCAGCGAAGAATGTACTTAGCGCATGCTAGTTCACGATGGTCATCAAGAGGTAAGACACCAGCTTCATGGTATGTTCCTAAAGCTGAAGCATGAAATGGAACACCAAGGGCTAATCTGAATGCCTTAGAGTCTATACATTGAAGCTTTTTTAGTAAGTACTTAGGAGCACTAAAAAACCTCTTGTGCATATGACAGTTTGGATCTAACTAAAGCAGAAGACAGATGTATGTATTAAACTTTTTGTTCCTGGCCCCAACTTTGTTTACTTATAACCTTGAGCAAATTAAGAGATTTCCTCGCTTGATTTATTATATGTTCCAAGTGAAAATTCCAAGCAAGATTTTTGACGTAAGATGCACACCAAGGAATTTAATCTCAGAAGTATAGCTCAATGTAGCATTATGTACTTTGAAGTTAGGAGTATTGTGAGCAGACACCCACCTGCATCAAATAACATCATACGGGATTTTTCAGCCGACAGGCATAAGCCATTATCAGACATGAAGTTCGCAATGTTGTCTAACTCGTTTTGATATATTCTTCTAATGTAATTAACAGATCTTTTTGATGTGTTCTTTTTTAATGTGGCGTTCAACCATAAGCAGATGTCATCTGCATATTGAATTAAGTTAAAGTTTTTTTTGAAATGTATTTAGGTAAATCATTAGTTAAAATATTAAAGAGAAGAGGGGCGATCACAGAGCCTTGAGGGATACCCATATCTAGTAATCTTTTGGATGAATAAGTATTACCAATTCTTGTCTGAATACTTCTGTTGGTCAGGAATGTTTTTACAAATTTATAAATATGACCAGAGAGACCTATAGTTTTTAATTTATATAAAAGCCTATCATGCCAAACTTGATCAAATGCCTTGTTGATATCGAAAAATGTGGCGAGTACGTTTTGTCTTCTAGCAAACTGGTGTTTAATTTGTGTAGTGAGCTTTACAAGATGATCAACAGTAGACCTGCCCTTTCTAAAACCAGCCTGATTTTGCAGGGATAATGCCAGTTTTTTCACAATAGTATGTCAATCTGTTTAGAACAATTATCTCCATTAGTTTACAGACATGAGATGTAAGAGCTATAGGTCGATAGCTATTTGTGTTTGTCATTGATTTTCCATTCTTTAAAACGGGAACAATAATTGAATCTCTCCATATGGAAGGTATGTTCCCTTCAATCCAACATTTATTAATAATTTCATGTAGAAGTAAAACAAAATTTTGTGGTATATGTTTTAACATTTCATTAGAAATGGCATCTAAACCAACAGACGTTTTCTTATTAGACAATGAAGAAATAGCAGAGTGTAATTCCTGAAAAGTAATATCAGCATTTAGATAATGATCATTTTTGTCAGGATCAGCGTACATTTCTTTGTTAGATTGTTTTTTTTCCCTCATAGTTCTGCATTTTTCTGATAAACTACAGAAGGAGCTATTTTTGGAAAACATGTCGGCAAATGATTCTGCTTTTTGGTATGCCGAAGGATTTTTTTCAACACCTATTATGATTGGGTATGCAGGTAAATGGATTCCGTTTTTCATTTCATGGATCTTTTTCCAAATTTTATTGATATCTTTATGTTCACTTATTTCATTAAAACAAAATGATGACCAGTACTCGCGTTTAGCATTTTCAATTACTTTGTTCCTTTGGTTCTTGGCAATTCTGACTGGTATGCTCCCTTTTACCTTTTTTACTTTTGCGTAGTTTAAACGTGCTTTTATTTTTATCAACAGCGTTTCTGCAAGATTCTGTCCACCACACTTTACCCGTGTGTTTGAGAGATTTTGATTGACTCAGAATCGGAATTGCCTCACTGGCTGCGTGCAGTAGTGAGCCAGTAAAATGACTGTACATAGATTCTATGTCAGATTTACCAAAAGAATTGACGTCATATGAAGATAGCACAGATTGAAATTTGGCCCAGTCAGCTCGCTTGTAATCAAACTTTGGGATTTTATCCTTACTGTCATCTTGGCTCACTGCAATCCTCTCAGAGAAATAACTATGGGAATATGATCACTCCCTAAAGTGTTATCATAAATTTGCCATGTGCAGCTCGGGACCATTGATGGGGAGATTAAAGACAAGTCAATTGCAGATGATCTGTGACTAGGGATATCAGGCAGTCTCGTGATACTTCCATCATTTAACAGGACGAGTGGAGAGTCTGATATGTTCTCCACTAAACGGTTTGAGCTGACTTTCGTGCAAGTTTTATCCCAGAAAGAAGCATGTTCATTAAAGTCCCCTGCAATTAACCATTTACCACTTTGAAGTTTTTACATTATGTAGCCAGTCTGAATTGCTATCAATGACTCCTTTTGGGAAGTACACAGACACAATGTTTAAGACTAGAGAATTGTCAAAGTGAACAGAAGCTGCACAAGAATACAAGTCTGAGGTGCCAGGAGGTATAGGTGACTGAAGGGGATGGTAAAATAACTGGTCATTTATATAAATGGCTGCAGAGACTTTCTCATTGTCAACAGTTTCTTGTACCACAGGTGGGTAAAAAAAACTATCCAGCCGTGGCAAGTCGTTTTTAGACACATTTAGTGATTGAAGAATAAGGACCATGTAGGAGCTGGCTTCAAGATGCTGTTGAAGATTTACCAAGTTCTTGTTAATCGACCGGCAGTTCCATTGTAGTATATTAATGTCAGTCTTCTTTGCCATCAAAATTTTACAATGGACTTTCAAGGGGAGGCACAACTGCAAAATGAAGATAATTCAAATGAAAGATAAAAAGACAATTCCCCAACAATGAACTAATTAGTAAACAGTAATGCAATAGAGAACACTTTCACAGAAGGCAAGGCCTAAAGAGGAATAAGATGGTAATGCGTAACGCACCACACAAAAAAAAAAAAAAAAAAAAAAAAAAAAAAAAGAAAATTGAGGAAACTATGCGATGTAGCAGGCTGGAAAAAAAAAAAAATCAAAATGGCGACCAGGCAAATATGTATCACGAAGACGATCAGATTATCATTGCAGTCGCTAGACATTATAGCACAACTACTGACTTTTTTGACGGGGGAGTGTTGTTAAGTTTTAAGATCATTCACCAGTCTTGTAGAACATCATAAAAGTTCCGCCAGGGCCCTGGTACAGGAGAAAAGGGTAGATCATGATATCTGTGTGACGAGAAGACTGGAGGGAGGTATCGTGTTCTCCATGAAGAGCAATGTAGACTGGGATTCCTGGACTTGCTGCCAGAGGGTTTCTTCCAGAAGAGATGGTGGACGTGTCGCCCTAAGTTACCAGCAAGTACACTGGCTCCTTTCTGGTTCGGGTGGACTCCGTCTTTCAGTGTTCTGGGGCTGGCAAGGAGGTTTTCATGGCTGATGATGGACACTTTGGAACTTTGAATAGTTCAGAGTTTATAACCGCGTTGAACATTTCGCGGTTTATGTTTATTTCAGGGTCAGAAACAGGAGCCACTTTACTGATCACAATGCTGGTATGTGAATGCTCTTTAGCGATAGTTTTAATGGTGTCCGCAAAGAATTTGCTAGAGGATGCAACGTCTTTTTGATGAATATCATTGAGACCACAATGAATAACAATTGCATCAACTTCTGTATCCATTGACGACAAGGTTTGTCTCAGCGTGGGCAGTAAGTCCTTTGTAGTGGAAGATTTTTTGGAAACGGTTTTGAAACCATAAGATCGACCAAGTCGGGGGCATTTCACACCGTTCAAAACAGAATCATGAAGGACGAGAACAGTTGGGAGATCTTCATTAGGTTTTTTCACTTTCCTTTCCAAGTTGTGTCTTTTGTTTGTTATATTGAGCAGTCTGGGACGTGATGACGTTATCATTGGAATTGACGTCATGAGATGTTGTCTTCTGTGTTCCAGACCGTTCTTTTGGCTTTAATTTTTTTATCTTCTTCTTTTCCTTTCCTGTTCGAGATTGGAACCGCCTGTTGTGCTGTCACCTGAGCGTATGTACGGTCGTGTCGTTTTCGCGCTCTCCTTGACTATTTTCTGTTCTGGATCAGTCTGAACTAATTTAGAACGCGGTTCTGTGTTGCACTTGTCGGCTGTAAGCTGAGCAATCGTGTTGTTTTGCTCCCGTACCGTAGCTTCTAGGGATACTATTTTATCACATAATGTTTCAATCAGTTTTTTTTCAACTCACCGATTTCTTCTTTCACATCTCTCATGGCATTAGCAGTGAGGGAGTTGCGCTTTGGAATTTCATCGGTGCTGTCCGTTCCAATGTCAGGAATGTCAACATTTGTCTGTTGACCGGTTCGCTTCAGATTTGCAAATTCCTGAAGCGCCGGCTTACTGGGTTTTGACTTTCTTGCTTGATTTGTATTCCGTACAGGACATGAAAGAGGACCTCCCTGGCTCCTAGTTTTAGTCATTTCTGAGACAGAGCCTGCAGAAATGCTATAAGCTAGCAGACCCGCCACTCACGCTTAAAAGGAAAAGAAAAAAAAAGTTCACTTCGTACGTCCTGTTTAAATGTCGTCAACGTTAGCAGTGGAGAAAAAACTGATGCGTGGTATGATTCAATAAATACCATTATTAACTAGCTCCCGGAGAATTATGATACAAGAAACAAAATATGATGCAAGAAACAAGATACAAGAATACTTTATTATCTCAATTCTGAGAAATTACAATCGTTTTGCTGACTAACTATACATTGGTTACATAAATAACATCTAAAAAAAAATAATTTAGTTATAATGTAAAACTTCATACATGTAAATAAACACATACTACACACACACACACACACACACACACACACACACACACACACACACACACACACACACACCACTTACTGATTTTCAGAATTTGCTTCAAAACAGAAACAACACTGTCGGACTTATATTCACATTAAAAAAGCAGTTAAGTGTATGTACATAATAAATGATCAAACAATAGTAAAACACATTTGAATAAACAACAATACTTATAATAGCTTTTCAGTATTGCACAATGGTAACCCTTGATTTCACAGAATATTAAAATACATGTAATAGTAAGTAATACCAAAACACATAAAGGCAGTTAGATTACAAACACACACACACACACACACACACACACACACACACACACACACACACACACACACACACATGCACACACACACACACACACACACACACACACACACACACACATGCACACACACACACACACACACACACACACACACACACACACATGCACACACACACACACACACACACACACACACACACACACACACACATGCACGCGCGCACACACACACACACACACACACACACACACACACACACACACACACACACACACACACAGGACACTCATACGCATACACGCACATACACACACACACACACATACTCACATGCATGCGCATACACACGCATGCACACATACATGAATAAATAAACGTTGTCAGTTGCTTTCTTTGTGCATTATATGCATGCTATTCGTTGAGTCTGCCTAAGCTTCCAAGCAAACTTAGGTGTCTCTGTCGTTTAGCAGAGCGTTTCAGTGCGTTGGTAAGTATGAATATGCATGGATTACTATAGGCAGACAGGCGAGAACGGCCACGCATTCGTGAAGGACCAAGGCTATGAATTAAAGTCTCTCTCTCTCTCTCTGTCTCTCTCTCTCTCTCTCTCGTCTCTCTCTCTCTGTCTGTCTGTCTGTCTCTCTCTCTCTCTCTCTCCTCTCTCTCTCTCTCTCCTCTCGTAGCTCTCTCTGTCTCTTTCCTCTCTCTCTCTCTCATCGTCTCCGTCTCTGTCTCCTCTCTCTCTCTCTCTCTCGCCTCTCTCTCTCTCTCCTCCCTCTCCCGTCTCTCGCTCTCTATCTCTCTCTCTCCTCTCTCTCTACT
>JADBJO010000934.1:15000-30000 GCA_016801955.1 Conus betulinus
TGGACAGCCAGTATCCACTCTAGACATCGTGCATTAAAAAAATGGTTACAAGGAAATGCACTACAATTCAGAGTGCAAAACCATTCACACACAAAACACAGGGAATGGCATACCTGGGCAGGCGGATTAGCCCTACATGTAACATCAATTAAAAAAGTCAGCAACACAACCCCGTAAACCAAAAGAGAAAACAAAAACAAGCAAACGATGAAACATCATGTCACTGACCAAAATTCATGAGAGAGAGAGAGAGAGAGAGATGAGAGAGAGAGAGGGAGAGAGGAGAGAGAGAGAGAGAGAGGAGGAGAGAGAGAGAAAGAGAGGAGAGGAGAAAGAGAGAGAAGAGAGAGAGAGCGAGGGAGAGAGAGAGAGAGAGAGGAGAGAGAGAGAGAGAGAGAGAGGGAGAGGAGAAAGGAGAGAGAGAGAGAGAGAGAAAAGAGAGAGGAGAGAAGGAGAGAGAGAGAGAGAGAGAGAGAGAGGAGAGGAGAGGAGAAGAGAGAGAGAGAGGGAGAAGAGAGGGAGACAAAAGACGAGGAAAGCTGAGTCCAGAGATAGGAGAGGGAGAGAGAGAGGAGAGGAAGAAAGGAGACCCCCTGAGAGAAGAGCGAGAGAGAGAGGAGGAGAGAGGAGTGGAGAAAAGAGGATGAGGAGAGAGGAAAGACCGAGAGGAGAGAGAGAGAGAGAGAGAGAGAGAGAGGAGCGAGCAAATTTGGTGATAAAAAGATGAAAAAATAAACGCATTTCAATGTGGAGAAATAGAGTTCAGATAGGATATCAAGAAATTCTAACCTCCCCTTCTGCAAACGTTCGTGTGGAGAACACATGGTTTCTTCCATTTCATCTTCTGAGCCATTCTAGCGCCATTGCCCCCATGCCGCTTATTCCATCCAGCTCCCTGTCCATCGCCACACCCAGGCCTATCGAGCCACGGCCCCAGCACCAGCAATCCATATGGAGCAGTTAATGTCAAGTCGTCATGAGGCGACCCGCCTGAGGAGATACTGCACTAGACGGGGTCAGTTTGGTGGTGGTTCAGTGGTGCCTGATACGCACGACATCACCTACTACGCCCCTTACTGAGGACCAAAACCGACCCCCTCCCCTCGCCCCTTCTCCTGAGACAGGTAATGGAAAGGTAATGTCGCTTATAGCCCAGCCGACCGCAAAGGGCCATATCAGGGCTGTCACCACGTTGAAGTCAGCTCACAAGTAAAAACAAACAAACAAAAAAACACCTTTCACACATTTCTTTGAACTACATCCTTTTAACACGCACCAGAAACTTCGTTAAAAATCTTTCTTCCATAAAATCTTAGATCAGATGAGAAACGGTAATCTCTTTCAGAAATTCAAAGGTCACGTCAGGTGGGACATCTTTGAACAGGGTTTTCATGGAGTCTACTGTTAAGTGTTAATGTCTCACATTCTCCAAAGACAGTCACCACGTCCGTCCAGTAGTAATCTGCTGGAACTTGGTGATACTAACGAGCACGACACAACCTAACCAAGATCATACACATGGAGAGAAAATCAAAACTGAGGTCACCATGAGATCAGGCCATGAAGGGCCACAGAAATTCTTTTTTTTTTTTTCCTGATCAATGAGAATGAGGATGATGATGATGCTATGGGGCTCATGATGATGCTATGGGGGTTCATGATGATGCTATGGTGTTCATGATGATGCTCTGAAGTTCATGATGATGCTCTGGAGTCATGATGATGCTGTGGAGTTCATGATGACGCTGTGGGGTTCATGATGATGCTCTGGGGTTCATGATGATGATGCTCTGGGGTTCATGATGATGCTCTGGAGTTCATGATGATGATGCTCTGGGGTTCATGATGATGCTCTGGAGTTCATAATGATGCTCTGGGGTTCATGATGATGATGCTATGGGGTTCATGATGATGCTCTGGAGTTCATGATGATGCTGTGGGGTTCATGATGATGCTCTGGGGTTCATGATGATGATGCTATGGGGTTCATGATGATGATGCTATGGGGTTCATGATGATGCTGTGGAGTTCATGATGATGCTGTGGGGTTCATGATGATGCTATGGGGTTCATGATGATGCTCTGGGGTTCACGATGATGATGCTCTGGATTCATGATGATGCTCTGGAATTCATGATGATGATGCTATGGGGTTCATGATGATGCTCTGATGATGATGATGCTCTGGGGTTCATGATGATGCTCTGGGGTTCATGATGATGATGCTCTGAGGTTCATGATGATGCTCTGGAGTTCATAATGATGCTGTGGGGTTCATGATGATGCTATGGGGTTCATTATGATGATGCTCTGGGGTTCATGATGATGCTCTGGAGTTCATGATGATGATGCTCTGGGGTTCATGATGATGCTCTGGAGTTCCTGATGATGATGCTATGGGGTTTATGATGATGCTCTAAGGTTCATGATGATGATGCTCTGGGTTCATGATGATGCTATGGGGTTCATGATGATGCTCTGGGGTTCATGATGATGATGCTCTGAAGATCATGATGATGCTGGGGTTCATGATGATGCTCTGGAGTCATGATGATGCTCTGGGGTTCATGATGATGATGCTCTGGGGTTCATGATGATGCTCTGGAGTTCATGATGATGATGCTCTGGGGTTCATGATGATGCTATGGGGTTCATGATGATGCTCTGGGGTTCATGATGATGCTCTGGGGTTCATGATGATGATGCTATGGGGTTCATGATGATGGTCTGGAGTTCATGATGATGCTATGGGGTTCATGATGATGCTCTGGGGTTCATGATGATGATGCTATGGGGTTCATGATGATGATGCTATGGGGTTCATGATGATGCTGTGGAGTTCAAGATGATGCTGTGGGGTTCATGATGATGCTATGGGGTTCATGATGATGATGCTATGGGGTTCATGATGATGCTATGGGGTTCATGAAGATGATGATGCTCTGGGGTTCATGATGATGCTCTGGAGTTCATGATGGTGATGCTATGGGGTTCATGATGATGCTGTGGGGTTCATGATGATGATGCTCTGGGGTTCATGATGATGCTCTGGGGTTCATGATGATGATGCTATGGGGTTTATGATGATGCTCTAGGGTTCATGATGATGCTCTCTGGGGTTCATGATGATGCTATGGGGTTCATGATGATGCTCTGGGGTTCATGATGATGATGCTCTGAAGATCATGATGATGCTCTGGGGTTCATGATGATGATGCTCTGGAGTTCATGAAGATGCTCTGAAGATCATGATGATGCTCTGGGGTTCATGATGATGCTCTGGAGTTCATGATGATGCTCTGGGGTTCATGATGATGATGCTCTGGAGTTCATGATGATGCTCTGGGGTTCATGATGATGCTATGGGGTTCATGATGATGATGCTCTGGAGTTCATGATGATGCTCTGGGGTTCATGATGATGATGCTATGGGGTTCACGATGGTGCTCTGGGGCTCATGATGATGCTATGGGGTTAATGATGATGATGCTATGGGGTTCATGATGATGCTATGGGGTTCATGATGATGATGCTATGGGGTTCATGATGATGCTATGGGGTTCATGATGATGATGCTCTGGGGTTCATGATGATGCTATGGGGTTCATGATGATGATGCTATGGGTTCATGATGATGCTCTGGAGTTCATAATGATGCTATGGGGTTCATGATGATGCTCTGGGGTCATGATGATGCTCTGGGGTTCATGATGATGATGCTATGGGGTTCATGATGATGCTCTGATGATGATGATGCTCTGGGGTTCATGATGATGCTCTGGAGTTCATGATGATGATGCTCTGGAGTTCATGATGATGCTATGGGGTTCATGATGATGCTCTGGGGTGAATGATGATGATGCTATGGGGTTCATGATGATGCTGTGGGGTTCATGATGATGATGCTCTGGAGTTCATGATGATGCTCTGGGGTTCATGATGATGCTCTGGGGTTCATGATGATGATGCTATGGGGTTCACGATGATGATGCTCTGGGGTTTCATGATGATGATGCTATGGGGTTCATGATGATGTTCTGGAGTTCATGATGATGCTCTGGGGTTCATGATGATGCTATGGGGTTCATGATGATGCCCTGGGGTTCATGATGATGCTGTGGGTTCATGATGATGATGCTATGGAGTTCATGATGATGCTCTGGAGTTCATGATGATGCTCTGGAGTTCATGATGATGCTCTGAGGTTCATGATGATGCTCTGGAATTCATGATGATGCTCTGGAGTTCATGATGATGCTCTGGGGTTCATGATGATGCTCTGGGGTTCATGATGATGCTCTGGAGTTCATGATGATGCTCTGGGGTTCCAGTCCAGTCCAACACTGCACGACAGGTCTGTACTCGGCGCTTACTTTCATGAAATTTCTAAAGGTCAACCAGGCCCGAGAGCTACAGACACCTGCAGTGTTGGTCAGGGAACGTGAGCTACACTCTCAGAGACGCAACCCTTAAGTGGATGAAACACAATCTTCTCAATCAAGCCCTGACCACACTCAGCTGTAAATGGTTCTGATGTGGATCAAACCTGCGACCTGCCAGCCAGGAATCTGCGAAGCTAACCTCTGCACCAAGACAGCTGGAATGCATAATGTGAAGTTAAGAACAATTACCAACAATTACAACACAACACAACCAAACACAAACACACACACACACACACACACACACACACACACACACACACACACACGTACGCACGCACGCACACACACACACACACACACACACACACACACACACACACACACACACACGAGCGCATGCACACACACGCATGTTCGCGCGCGCGCGCACACACACGCACGCACGCACGCACGCACGCACGCACGCACGCACGCACGCACGCACGCACGCAAACATCAAAACATCCCCATGTAGCCTTCAATTACATCACAGAAAAATATCAGAGATGAAGCAAAAATATTAGAAATGAAAAAACATAAACATTGTAGGAAAATCAATGGTAATAAAGCGATCCTATTCAACAAAAGGGATAAGAACAATCAAGCACGGGCACGTGTGTGCGTGCGTGCGTGCGTGCGTGGGGTGTGTGTGTGTGTGTGTGCGCGCGCGCGCACGCGCGCTTGTGTACATGTGTTTGTGCGCGTCAGTACTCAGAAATCTTTCAAGACATAAGCTTTCACTTACTTATCAACGTGGTATGATCACTTGACCATGATGGATTATCAACTGCATCATCGATAATCTCATGATAATTAACTACCTGGATAAGATGAATGGAAAGGGGTAGAATTTCTCTGCAAGGTTTCGAAGCTTTTGTCTTACCGTGATTATTAAGCATTCATTCATAATCAAAATACACGTATGAATTTACTTTCAGTTATAGATGCACCCGATTGGTTTGGGCCATACTCACAACTTGCTGATAAATGTCCGCGAAGAAACAAACAAAAAAGGGTGTAATGTATATATGATAATGTTCTCTGTAAGAAACAGGGTGGATCATTTTCAAAACTATGGGCGGAATCTTCAGGGACGAAATGATGAACACACGGAATAGAAGATTCAGACCTACTTAATGTCAAAAAAAAAAAAAAAAAAAAAAAAAAAAACCAAGTGATTTTTGTCTGACATGTGAAGATGAGCGTTTTGAAATCTTTTCGGAAACTGAGCGAAAAAAAAAAAACATAATTCTTTAACTATAATGATGATGTAATTACAATAATAATAATGAACGCTTATGTAATACAAACATATCCAATAGCATACGCAGCTCTTTGCCCTTAACATAAATTGATACAGAAAAAAAAATCTACGTTCAAAAACGAAAGTTTCACCATCATCTATGCTAAAAATACAAGAATAAAAACGGCTGTTGTCACACAATTCCGAACAGACATTCACATCACATATTCTATCCAAGAAAGGTTATGCTTTAACCAACAAACAATGTTCAGTCAAGTATATCTCTCTCCCCACCTGCACAAACCAGAAGCAACAGGTACACACCAACCGATAACTGGAGATGTTCCGGGTGGCGAAAATTCCAATCGTCGCACAGCTTGAAAAGATGTTTGCTTTAATGCTGTTTTGAAAGGTTTAACGGATGGGTCATGATGGATTTATTATGGATAAGACTTCAAGTCTTCGGTGTGTACAATGAATAGGATCAACACTCAAAGACTTGTTTCTAACTTGAGGTGTATAAAGAATTCCAGATTTTTGGTCAGAAGACAGAAGATTTTGAGATGGGGCACAGCGAAACATGAGTTCAGCCATGTTAGCAAGAGAGGCGCTAGAGGGAAAAGTTAAAGCACAACACTGACCATTTGTCATCTATTCCGCCTTGAACTGGGAGCCAGTGAAGTTTTTTTTTTGAAGGCGATGCTTAGCATGATCACGCCTCTTTGTCTTGAGACCATCCAGGAAGCAGAGTTCTGAACACTCTGCAGTTGAGACAAAATAAGACACCGGGCAGCCAGAGAGAATTGCATTGTAGCAGTGCAGTTCTGAGAAAAACAAAAGAGCATCCTAAAATCGCAGTTACTTGAACTGATAGGTAGCGGCCAGTGGAACTAATTCTGCATATTTCAGTCCAAGCTGACTGGCATAGTTTCAATTTTTTAAAAAATTGAATTCAGCGGTTAACGACATCAAATGGTTTTATAAACTTGACTACAGCATAACTGGCCAGCCCTGAATTAAACTTGCTCTTTCAGTGTGTTTTCTATGTGTCTGTGTGTCTATGACCTTGCTCTTCATGAAATTCCGTAATGATTGTATTCTATTCCCACTCATGAACACACTCGGTAGATCACAAGCGAATTATGAGCTAGGCTGTTGCATTTTCAATGCAAAAATATTGCAAAGCGAAGAGATGTCAGAATAACAAGCGGGATCATTGGGAAATAAATGTGTTCAGACCCATGAGGAGGGAGGGAGAAGAAAAAAAAAATGTGTGGAGGAAGAGGTAGGAAGAGGGGAAGGGAAGGGGGGGGGGAGGGGGGGGGGGGGGGGGGGGGGGGGGGGAAAGGAACGGGCATGTTTTAATTCTATGGTTTTCTAAAGGCTTAGACAGGACGGACAAAATAGGTATGGCTCTGTAGTTAAAAGGGATCTACAAAATACCTGCATTGTACATAGCATTACTTTGTGACAATTTCAAAAAGCTTTCGGGAATGCGATTTTCATCTAAGGGTAGTTGTAGACAGTTATAGCGGGAGCAACTAGAGAGATAGAGAGGGGGGGGGGGGGGGGAGGGGGGAAGGGAGGTAAAGGAAAGTAAAGAGAGAGAGAGAGAGAGAGAGGGAGAGAGGAGGGGAGAGAGAGAGAGGGAGGGGAGAGATAGAGAGAGAGAGAGAGGGAGAGGGAGGGAGGAGAGGGAGAGAGAGAGAGAGAGAGAGAGAGGGAGAGAGAGAAAGAGACAGACAGACAGACAGACAGACACAGAGAGAGAGAGAGAGAGAGAGAGAGAGAGAGAGAGAGAGAGAGACAGAGAGAGACAGAGACAGAGAGAGACAGACAGATAGATAGACAGACAGAGAGACAAACAGACAGAGAGAGAGAGACAGAAGAGAGAGAGAGAGAGGCGCTGTAGTTTGGCGTTACAAAAGGTTGGGCGGGTGTGGGGGGGGGGGGGGGGTGATCAGAACATCATGGGCGAAGAGTTTGGACAAAGAATTTAATAGGAAAACAGCAATAAGAAACAGGACTGAAGAAACGTTTAGTGACTTCAAACGAATTTAATAGGAACCAATAACGGCAATAAAAGCTCACTCTGGAATATCTCTGTAACATCCGTAAGTCACAAGCATATGGCAATGTACACATTTTACAAAACATGGTATAACCAATCTCAATTGTCCTCCTATTCCACCCACCAGAACTCACACTCTCCCCTCTCCAAATAATAATAAATGAAATAAATAATGTATGTTGAAAAAATATATAAAGGTCTAATAACGTTTAAAAATCACCCCCTTTTTCGCAACTCAAACATGTAACCACTCCTTCATAAAAACAAAAAAAAAAAACAACAAAAAAGCAAGCAAGTATCCAGAATTTTCAGAACTTGGACAAAATTAAAACTGAAAAAAAAAAACCCTCAAGATCCCCAAGGAGGGGAGGTGGGAGAAAGAGACTGGGGGTGTCGATGAGGTGGGGTGGGGGGGTGGGGGGTAGGGAGGGGGGAGAAATAAGAGTAAGTTAGTGGGTGGTAGCGGTGATGTCTGTCCAAAATTCACAGTGTGAACAAAAAAAAATTCCCAAACCCAAATACAGAGTGTAGCATTTAAATGATTTTACATACCTTGGGGCAATCTTATATCACATTCTCACTTTAACATTTACAGCCACGCCGACAGCAGTGGAAACATTTCCAATACCCTTAACATCCAAAGAATACATCAATCTTACTGAAGAAATAAAGGAAGACCTGACACACACACCGTTAGTAACAAACGACAAGAGACCGATTTATTTCAGGTCAAATCGTTAACAGCTCAGCTCGCCTCAAAGACCAAATCAGGACTGAAATCACATTACAACTGATCCTCCGCACGACACTAACCTGCCAAGACCAACAGACAAGCAGACGTCAGGAGAATGGTATGTGGGGCACTAGCAGAATCTGCTGGGTAAAACTTGACTTGCAGGTGAGAGAGAGAGAGAGAGAGAGAGAGAGAGAGAGAGAGAGAGAGAGAGAGAGAGAGAGAGAGAGACAGACAGACAGAGAGACAGACAGACAGACAGACAGACAGGCAGAGAGAAATAGAGAGAGAGACTAAGAAAGAGAGACAGACATACAGAGACAGAGAGAGAGAGAGCAAAGAGAGAGAGAGAGAGAGAGAGAGAGAGAGAGAGAGAGAGAGAGAGAGAGAGAGAGAGAGAGAGAGAGAGAGACAGAGACAGAGACAGAGAGGGAGGCAGACAGACAGAGACAGCAGTATAGCAAAATATTTGTGCACTGCAGCGAGCCTTCTCTCCAACCCTGGGTCACACATGCCGCTTGCCCCGTTCTTCCTGGTGTGGATCTTCCTGTGTCGGGACAGTGTGTCCGTTCTGTGGAAGGCTTTCCCGCATACTTCGCAGGCAAATGGTTTCTGACCCGTGTGCATCTTCATGTGCCGCTTCAGGTCGTTGACCTTGAGGTAGGCCTTGCAGCACAGCTCACACGCAAAGGGTTTGACGCCCGTGTGGATCTTGGTGTGCTGCCTCAGCTCGCTAAGGGTGATGAAGGTCTTGTGACACACGTCACACTCAAAGGGCCTGTCCCCAGCGTGCATCTGCTGGTGGTGCAATAGTTTGTCCGCGCGAAGGAACCCGCGGGAGCAGACAGGGCAGACGAAAGGTTTGTCCTCCAAGTGGCTTTTCTTGTGCTGGCTCAGCTCGTGCCTGGTGATGAAGGCTCGGCTGCATTCGTCGCAGGGGAAGGGCCTCTCGCCGCTGTGGATCTTGAGGTGGCGACTCAGCTCGTCACCGCGCGGGAGAAGCTCTTATGGCACACATCACATTCAAACGGTCGGCAACCGGAGTGGATCTTCTGGTGGCGGTTGAGTTCGTACAGTCGTCTGAACACCTTGGCGCACACGTGACACACGAACGACTTGGGATCGTCGTAGTGGGGCAGGGGTTGGGATCCGTCAGTGAAGATGTGCCGACACACGTGCTGGGTCAGCAGGGAGATGTGGTGGAAGGATTCCTGACACTGACCGCACACGTAGCACCGGTCGGAGTGCGCGTGCTGCGTGACGTGCTCGTGCAGCGGTGAGGGCAGATTGAAGCTGGCGTGGCACATGCCACATTGGTACAGCCGTTCATCTCCGATTGACCTCTGCTTCACCTCGAAGTGTACCGGCAGGGGTTCACAGTCACTTTCATCTGAAAACTCTTCCATCTTTGCTTGGTGTTTCGCTGATAAGTCGCGCTTGTTAATAGTAAACTGCTCCGCCTTTCTTCGGAGCTCCGCTGATGAGTCAGCCCTCTTGTCTGTGGCGGTAGCACACACGTTACGTTGGCTTCCCCGAAAAGGACGAGTGCTGTTTGAAAGCGGAATTCCATCCTTCATTGTCTTGGAAGGGGTTGTGTTCTTGCTATTGAATTTGTACTGGTTAGACTGGACAACTAGGTACATATCTTCACAATGGACGTTTGAGTTCTGAGCGTCGCAGAGGCCTGTCTGTGTGCAGCCCTGCATGTCGTGGACATCGGGGTCTTCAGTCTGGGAGTGAAACGTTGCCAGAAGTTCCTCACCGAGGTCTGCTTCTTGTTTGACTCTCACCGACACGCTCTGGGTGTCAACTTCCTGCAGAACGGAGGCTGAAACGACATCCAGATTCCTGTCTCTGTTCTCATTCCGTCCATGACACTGAACAGTTGGGAGGTCATCATCGCCAGGTTCCTCCTTCACATGGACGGACTGTTGACGTCTGTTGCTTCTTCGGGGGCGGGAATGAGACTCTGTATCTTTGCCTCTCATTGGAGGCTGTGGCTCGCTACCTTCACAGTCCATTCTTAACGCCAGTGTGCTTCCCTGCCTCTCATTTTACACTGAACAGGACTGGTGCTGCTCTGCAGGACGCTGGAACGGTCCAGTCAAGCCGTCTGATGATCACGTGCTATAACTCTGTCAACCTCAGCTCCACACTGCCGTTTCATTCCAGTGACAGAAACGTTGTGCGTTATCTCCCAGCTGACCAGGATGGTGGTTTTCTACACACTCCTGCCTACGGTCTCTAAGGGTAGGTTTGGAGGGAAGGTAGGGGGGAGGGGGTGCAGGGCTGTGAGGAAGTGTCCATGTCCCTCAAACCAACCTCTGCCTCTCCAGTTCTGACTGTCCCTTCCACACAATGCTGACTTGGCTGGGCCTCTGATGTCACCACCACCTCTTCTTCTGTACCTCTGTTATTTCACGGTGTCATGGCCACGCTCTCCTTGATATGTGACCCAGTCTCTCGGAACCAGCACGACAGCAGGTGTTCTAAGGCACGTGACGTTGTCATTTCTTGACATGACCATTGTTCAGCAGTGCTGATGTCCTCAACAGGTTTTTAATGTCATTCTCACGGCAGACAGTTGAGGTCAAGGCTGAAACACAACAGAAGTGAAAAGGGTCTCTTTCTCTTTGTTCCGATTCTCTTCCATGGACTGACAAAGCACTGACCACACTTCACCATCATCCCTTCTCAGTGTCTTGCAGGTTATCTTGGCATGCCCATCGTATTTACCTCTCCCGAGTGACAGCTTGATCTGCACACACAACATCGTCGGTATATTACAATGGATTATAGCATAATCCCAGCCTGATCTAGTTCTTCACACGCCGAGACACCTTGGAGATTTAATCGAAACATAACTATGCAACCACCCACAAATTCTGCTAGACCGGAACACGCTATTTTACTGGGTATTTTTTTTTTGCAGTGTACCATAAAAAACATAAAATCTCCAGAAACATGTAGCAGCCAACAGATAAATGCCTTATGCATGACTTTGTCTGTAAGGCAAGTTTATCACAAGAAAGAAGGATCCGCATCAATTCACCCTGTCATGCCTGCTTCTGCAGCTATTAATTTGAATTGTTTACGAAATGCAGCCATGCTGACCCGAAACACTGCCACACTGCTTCTCCCACACACCTTCCTCCCAATCTCTCACCATGGACAGATTATGTGTAAAGCATGCATTTAAGCCAGCTCCCTGTAAATGTGGTTGCTGGGCCTGCTGCCTGCTTCACGGCTGGCTCTGTAATGTACCTTACCGCCAATACCTTGCACCCGTGGTTTTAACATCCTTGCAGAGCCACTGCCACCAGTCAGTCAGCTCACCGGACAGCTAACCTGCTTGGCAAAGCACTCATCACCATCCCTATCCCACAGCGGTGGGTTACAAGAGAGTGGCAGACATTCGGACCATGGGAATCATCAGACCTCTCTGTTTTCAGTGATGAAAAACAAGGTTTTCAATGATGAAAAACAAGGCTTTCAGTGATGAAAAACAAGGCTTTCTGTGATGGAAAAACAACAAGGTTTTCAGTGATGAAAAACACAGCTGAGGTAACAAACTGGCCGTAGCCTGTTGGAGTTGTCCCTCCATGACTTCTTTGGTAGGTATCTGGGATGGACCTGTGACAGTACCCTGGAGATAGTACATGGATTCACGCATCGATGAAGAAAAAAGAGGACATGCATGTGTGCAAAGGGATACTTAACTTTAACTACAATGCTTGACTTTCACTACAATGAGAGGAGACCCATGTGTGCAAAGGGAGTGCTTGATTTTCACTACAATGAGGAGACCCAGTGTGTGCAAAGGGAGTGCTTGATTTTCACTACAATGAGGAGACCCATGTGTGCAAAGGGAGTGCTTGATTTTCACTACAAAGATGCCACGCACGTGTGAAAAGGGAGTACTTGATCTATATTCAATACAATGAGTCCAAAATGGAGTACTTAATTTTCAATACAAAGAGGAGATGCATGTGTGCAAAGGGGGCACTTAATTTTCATGACAAAGAGGAGATGTATGTGTGCAAATGAGGCACTTAATTTTCACTACAAATAGGAGATGGATGTGTGCAAGGGGGCCTTTTAATTTTCGCTATATACAGGAGTTGCATGTGTGCAAAGGGAACACTTAATTTTCACTACAAAGAGGAGATCTCTGTGTGAGCAAAGGGAGCACTTAATTTTCACTACAAAGAGAAAATGTGTCCGAAGGGAGTACTTGATTTTCACTGCACTGCACACACCCCAGTTTTCTGCATCATGCTGACCAAAAACTTTAAAAAAAAATTTTTTTTTTTTAATCCATGATGCATCTTAACAATTATAGCATTATATACCAATAAATGCTTGGGACATGTGTAGCACTAACTTTATCATTTGGGTTTGTTATTTGGGCTCCCCGACTCATAAACGCACCATCATGGTTCCGAAATTACATCAAAACCCACCACACAGACCCACCGAAACCAATCCCACTGTCCCATTACCTGTTCGTATTTTAAAATACTTTGACCTCAGAAACAAATTAATCAAGATCACATTCTGATTCTGAGAATGACTGCCAAAAATTAATTGCCTGAATGCTGTTCAGGCAAAAACACTGGAGTTTTTTTTTTTTTTTTTTTTTTTTTATCCCATTTTAAGATCCAAAGAAAAAAGAAAAAGCAAAGAATTAGTCACATTTTTTTTTTTTCCTTGTTGTGTGCGGTTACTTCACATTCATATTGTTCATGGCTTTCCCATGAAAAAAGATTCAAATTTGTCGGAATCCAGTGTTCAAAGTGAAAGGAAAAGTGCTACACTTTTCTTGTAAAAAGGAAACACAATTCTCTTATTACAAAAAGCAATGACCGCAGGCACAAGTTAAAACATGACAACAAAAGTTGAAAAAAAAAAGAAAGAAACTAAAACACCAAAACGAACGCAACAAACCCTAAAACAAGGAACTTCGACCTACTGGTCTTTTACAGGCAGGACAAAGAGAAATACAGACACACTGAAAATTAATACACTACTGAAAGAAAAACTAGGGCAGGTAAACAAGTCCTAGGTCACAGAAAATGACTTAACAAGGATTTCAGAAGAAGGGGGTCACGGGGAAGGGGGGAGGAGGAGGAGAAAAGACAGGGTGAAAAGAGGACGTTCTTTGACAGCGCATACGTACTGCTGGCTCCTGTATTTATGACAGAACCATTTGTTTATCCTGGCACAGAG
Organism: Conus betulinus; assembly: GCA_016801955.1. Taxonomy (NCBI): domain Eukaryota; kingdom Metazoa; phylum Mollusca; class Gastropoda; order Neogastropoda; family Conidae; genus Conus; species Conus betulinus. The sequence goes on from JADBJO010000934.1 coordinate 28,701, forward strand.
TCTACTTTCGTCTCTCCCCAGCAAATCTCCTAACTACACACTGCTAATTGCGGTGGTGGCAGTCCATCCAAGGAATGTAGACGAGTTGCACCCTACCTACATTCTCAACAATGCACAGAGAAAGTCACAATCAAGTGGACTTCCACAGGGATCAGCAAACAGCTGCAAATGGGAATAGAATTAATGTTGCTCTCAACGAATTTTAAACCAAACAAAAAGAGTAATACTGGATTAACCAAACTAAACGAACATAATTAAGCCTATGCTTAAGGCTCAAAAACATAAGACAAGAGAATAGAAAAAAAAGAAGGGGTGTAGACTATAGACGTGTTATAAATGATTCTGATAAAAAAAAAATAAATAATAAAAAAAAAAAACCAGTGTTGGGCAGCTCCCGTGAGATGTCAAGTGTCAGGTCAGCAAAGTGTTTCATCTTTACATGTAACTATCCTCTGCTTCATTCAAAAATGTCCTGAGGTGTTTGAATAAAGAGGATCACGGGCATGTCCACTCTGCAAAGAAAAGACTGAAAATTAATGATCAAAACTCCTGGGTCTGATGCACTGTTGGGCCTAAGCAGACATGATACGTCATCGATAAACACTTTCAAAATGCTATGGATATCACCAGTGCATTCTTTCTAGCAAACTCCTCCTACGATTTTATTTTAACCAGCACTATATGAGTAACAGAGTGATCATTTTCAGATAAACGTCTCCACCAGCACAATTTTTTTTTCTTTTTAAACAGCACATTAAGCGGAACAAAGTGAACACCAAAACTAACCTACCTCCCCCCCCCCCCTCCCCTCCTCACCCCAATACAGGACAGCAAGAACACTCGATTTTTTTTTTCAAAGCATACATGATATTGGACTAGCTGTTTCATCCGTTCACTCCACCTCCCCCATCCCCTCCTCCCTCCGTTACCACAACTGTCTCTGTCTTCCCCCATCCCCTCCTCTCTTACTTTCCCTTCATCTCCTTTTCTTTATTCTACCCTCTCACATTTTTGCCCCCCACCTCCCCCTTCCTCTTCCTTGCAAATGCCTTCTGCCCTTCTCCCTCGCTCTCCTTTCCAATAGTTAAACGCACATCTCCCCCTCTTTAATTCTTCTATATTCTCTCTCCTCACTCAGTTGTCTCTGTTCTTTGCTTACCGCCCCCCCCCCCCCCCCCCCCCCCCCCCCGAAACCCCCCCCTCCCCTTTCCCTTCACGCCCCTCTTTTACTCTCCCCTTTGATCTCCCACCTCTCCACCCTGTCACCTCTCACCACCACCACCCTCAAATTGTCATCTGG
>JADBJO010000934.1:35000-60000 GCA_016801955.1 Conus betulinus
GGCCTCTCTCCTACAGCAGCAGCACATGCACATGCAGCAGCAGCAGCAGTTTGCAGAGCGATCCTGGAACACCTGGCCTTCAACAGTGACATTCTGGAACGCTGGCACCAGATTGGCACCGCCCAGGGCCTGAGCACTGATCTTGAAGTGGCCACCTTCCTCATACAGCAGTGAGTTGTCACCATCATTTGGGGGGGGGGGGGGGGGGGGGGGGGGGGACAGAGCACCGACCTTAAGGTGACCACTTAGTTTCCTAATCCAGCAGTGAGTCATCAGCATCATTTGGGGTGGAGGTGTGAGTTGGGAGGGGAGGGGGTGGGGGTGGTGGGGGCAATGATTGTTTCAGGGGATAGAGCACTGATCCTGAGGTAACCAGTTCCTCATCCAACAGGGAGTCATCATCATCTTTTGGGGTGGGGGATTGATTGTTTCAGGGGATGTAATCCTCCTCTGTAGGAGGTCTGCACTTAAAAACACATTCACTACACCTCCAACCCCTCCATAATTCCTTCATCTTCCCTTTCCAAATTTCAGGAAAGACAAAAGAGACAGACTCTGACTCAGAGTCTGAGACAGACAGACAGACAGACACACACACACACACACACACACACACACACACACACACACATGATCCCTAATGAAGAAAGAAAGGCTGAACATAGAAGTTTTGATCAATTTGTAGCGGAAGAAGGGACGGATTAAATTAAATTCTTTTTAGCCAAATCTTACTCCCAGACACCCCAACCCTTTCCTCTCCCCCATCCCCTCGCAGTAGAATAAAGTTTTATGGAAATATAATTGAAAAAATTTTCCACTGATGGTGATAATCGTATGTATGTAAACATTCTCAAGTTCCATATCCTGTTATCTTACTAAAAACAAACAACTCAGTAAAAAAACACAAAAAAACTAAAGCATGAAGTAACTGTTTTAATCCACATGTGCTGCTACTTTGGCAGGAAAATCCTTTCAATTTCATTCGTAGTCTGCCTCGTTTAGAGAAATAATGAAGAAAAAAAAAAAAAAAAGACAAATCCTGCCAGTCGCCATTATGTTTTCCTGCTAGGGTATAGTTTTACCTTAAAAAAAAAAAAAAAAAAAAAAATTTGTATTGCTATTAATATCATTACCTTTATTTATCTTTCTTCTAGTAGGTCAACATTGTTATGATGTCAACTGTTGTCACTCATAGGTAGCATGATCATCATCGTAGGAACCAAGACTTCTGGCAGACCTTGGTGTGTTGTGGATTTTTAAGAAAGGAAAATGAGTTGTACTGTAGTTTTACTGAAAACAAGATGAAGTACTGAAGAAACACACAAAGAAGGTGTACAGTAATGCTTACTTAATATGCAGTTTTGAAACAGACAGGCGAATTTTCATCAAATATGTTTTTGCAGATGTTACAAACAGCGGTTTTGTGTGTGTGTGTGTGTGTGTGTGTGTGTGTGTGTGTGTTGTGTGTGTGTGTGTGTGTGGTTTATCTGTTTCGTTTTTAAATGCAAGTCGTTTGCTATTTAGGGGGAGCACATATTTGTTGAAAATTAACTTGTCTGCTTCATGTATATTTACATGGTTTTTGTGTGCTGATTTTATTTCACTTTGTATGATATTCAGCTATTTAGTAATGACTTGGCGTGTGCTTTATCTCTTTTTGTTTAAGCACCGAGAGTTCTTTGTCAATAAGTTGAATAACAATGGCATAATATTGTGTTCACAGTTACTCTTTTGGTTTCTGAGATAGACCATGGGATACGAAGCGCATATGGAGCAGTAAAGAAATACACAGCTCTGTCTCATCCTACATAAGCCAGAAGAACTTTTAGACTAACTAATTGAGTAACTTGCAAGGATAGCCAGTGAAGCTCAGGGTTATCTGTTGTTTTTTTTTTTTTTTTCAGTTCAGTGTCATGGGTTGAAGGCAAAAACAAAAAAGGAAGAAAAGGGAAGCAAAAATATCTTTCTACTGTAGCTGAGCATATGGGGGAATGACTGACTGACTGACTGAGCATATGGAGATGGCAAGGCTTCTTGTTTATGGTAATAGTAGCTGCAGAGACAACTTTTATGTAATGTCAGTGTTTGATCTTATGTCTGACTCTGAGGTCTCTGTTTTGCTGTTTGATTTAAAAAGAAAATAATGGAGCTGAATTCTTATTCAATTTTCCTGTAATTTTCAAACTTAGATGTAATCTGACTACTGAAACTCCATCTCGTCCAAATATTGAAGCAGTCAGCTGGTTGTTCAGTTGACTTTGTGTAATGAGCGTTGTCTTGTAGTTTCATCTTCTAGGCAAGTCTTCATGTTTAAAAGGTCTACTTTCGAGTTTGGCAAAAGTATGCTGAAAACATGTCTGCACCTTGTACAACTACAGCATTAGGTTCATTTCGTAAAAAAAAAAAAAAAGTTCGCTGGAGAGATTTGATGAATTGAAAAATGCTTTCACTTACCTGATCAAACTCGGCGCCCAGGACAGTAAACCGTGACTTCACTTGAGGGGCTGCCTGAATTCTTCTGATGTTCAAAATCAGTGAGGTTTTAATTGAAAATAGGTATCTGTTCCAGACACAGAGGGTTGCTGGAGACTAAAAGTTATTCTCTAGCACCGGTTTTGTGTGTGTGTGTGTGTGTGTGTGGGGGGGGGGGGGGGGGGGGGGGGGTTCTTTGTTTGGTTTTGTTTTGTTACCATTTTGTCAAAAATACATGTTATGGAAAAGAAAGTGAGGCGAAGCAAACAGTGAAGCAATACATGCTTTTCTTAGCACAGCCATCCCAATGCCACAGAGTGGGGAGCAGACAACTTCAACAGAAAACTTGTCTGTCTTTGTGAAATCTTCTGGCTGAAAGTGAAATCTCCTGGCTGACTCAGCCTAAAGGCTTCTGGGGTCTGTATGTTCCATTACTAATCATGGCAAGATCAAGTGGTAAGCTACAGTAGGTGGATTGATCCAGCTGCCATTGAGCGGCCAGCTTATCAAATTTCACTGCCTTATACTGTTGTACTCGTACACAAGATGGTGTGAGAGAGCATGAGCAGATCCCTCACTGAGTGATGCAACCCCGAAGTATGGATAGACGCATGGTCACAGCTCTGTAGCTTGAATAATAATAGAAATAAATAATTGTCTGTTTTCTTCTCTTTTTTTCCTCAATTTGTCGTATGAATTATGTATCACTAAAATACACTTGATCATTTCACTTTGTCATGAAACTTTGAAAGACAGTTTGGGGGGATACTGGTGTTCTTGTTCAGTGGTTTTCACGGTACTGACTTGTGTTCAGGTTTTGAAAGGTTTGTTCAAAGCACCATGTGGATGGCATAGCCTGACTGTTCAGTGGTCTAAAGAGAGCAAGCTATTTAACAGCACCTATTATTCTTTTTGAGAACTCAAATATTTTGATATCGTGAATGTATCAGCTGGGGTTTTCAATAACACTGGAAATTTACTGGTAGTGAAATGATATTAGATGATATCACTGGAAATTTACTGGTAGTGAAATGATATTAGATGATAGCGATACCATCACAGATTTCACAAATGTTAACATGATTATGTTTGCTCTTCATCGCTGTTATTTTCTCTTCAGCCCTGACCTGTCTAGGTCCCCAGTCAGAAGATTTGAATCAGAATTTCTTTGTGTGTGTGTGTGTGTGTGTGTGTGTGTGTGTGTGTGTGTGTGTGTGTGTGTATTTCACTGTTTGGGAGGCTACCGTCTTCATTGTTAATTATTAACAATGGAGGCTACCATCTTCATTGTTATGATTAACGTTGAAATATGAATCCAATGCCTGCAGTAGGTGACTGACTGGAACCCCTTGACTGTTTCAGCTATGAGAACACCTGGGATCGCGCTCAGCCAACGGACTTCTGCCTCACCTGTCACTCCCCCCTCTCCCTCACCTGCCCGAAGTGCTCGGCCATAGCCAATGGCAACTCCATTACCTCCAACTCCCACTGTCACCCGGATGATCTGCAACCAGTCTTCAGTCACACGGAAAATGGCGCCATCTATGGCGGGGATCTCGCGCACTCTTCCAAGGGCAAGAAGAAGCGGAAAAAGGGCAAAAAGTTTCAACAAGGAGGGGAAGGGGCCAGCGCCCTGGACAATGATGACGATTTGCTGGGGCTTTACATTCAGTTTGGCCAGCCCCATTTGAGTGGCAACAGCACCCTTGATCATGGGTTGCTGCCCTTTCCCGAAGGGAAACCTACTCGGAAGAAGAGCAGCCAGGAAAGGAAAGCTTCGAGGAGCAAATCCCACAGTGGAAATGGAACAGGGATAAAAAAGCCATGTGTGCATGCACTGCGGGAAAACTGTGTACAAACTCAGCGACTTCAAGAAACATGTGCGCACGCACACGCGTGAAAAGCCGTACAAGTGTGCGCGTTCTGCGAGGCAGCATTCTCTGATGCATCGAGCGCAGCGCGTCATCGACGAGTGCACACCGGGGAGAAGCCGTTCAAGTGTGATGTGTGTCCTTCCGCTTTTGCGCAGTCGAGCGACCTGACCAAACACATGCGGGTGCACACGCAGGAGCGACCTTGGCAGTGTCAGTTATGTGAGAAAACATTCAATGATTCATCCCGCTTTGCTCGTCATCGTCGTCAGCACGAAAAGAGAGCTCAGAAAGGCATGAAGTCTGAAAATCTGATGCCACAAGGTCTGGACCTGGTGGTGTCATGATGATCCATGAGGTGAAGTGGTACACGTGTCAGCGGCATGTGACAGCCAGGGTGTCATTGTCTGGCTGAGGACAGACACCACATCAAGTGATTTGTGGGACTAACCACAGACCTCTATCAGACGCTGACATTAGATGTCTGTTGGTTCTCCATCGCATCAGCAACTTTTGTTTGCCTGTTTCAGGGCTAGTTGGTTGGGGTTGTGTGTGTCTATGTGTGTGTGTCTGTGTGTGACTGTGTATACATTGTGTGCGTGTGGTATATTGTTTTTAGTTAGTCCACTTAGATGTTTTAAGCGCTCTCAAAACAAGTGTGTGAGAGTGAACATGAGGGATATAGTAGTACTGGTAAGACTGTGTTTTGATGACATGTATTCACCTACTGGTGGTTTGTGTGCTTTCAAGTTCATTTATGTCACACTTAAGTAGTACCATTCCGGGTACATTCCCCATGAACTAAATGATGAATGGTGAGGTTAATGTCGTTTTTACCCGAGACTCCTAAAATCCTTGTAACTAATGTAAGCCTGGGGGATGTTAGCGCCCCTTGCAGCAGGAACTCAATCCTTTAATCTCTCTCCCTCTCTGTTTCAGGAGGAGGGGGTGGGTGGGTTGTACCTGTGTTGGTGTGAGAGAGACTGATATCATTTTACTGCAGCTCAGAAATGGTGTAAACTGCACCCCATGCTAACAGAATTGAAATCAGTCAGGCACATTGAATGTCTTTTTTTTTATTCCTGTCCCATCTTTGGTGCCACAGAAGTCAGTGGCTTTGCGCCCACACCGCTCATTCCACCATGTATATATCATAATGATGTGACTTAAAATGATGTTGATTTGGAAGGAATTGAATACAGATTATGACTTGACTGTAATCTGCTAATCAAGAAATTTGAAAGCCTGATTGCCACTCAGACAGGGAACAAATCTTTTGAATTTTTTTTTCTAACCTTGTTTTATCTAGGTGGACATTCTTTACGGTTTATTCCCCCACCCCCCCCCCCCCCCCCCCCCCCCCCCCCCCCAACTTTTACAAAAGATTACACCTGGAGTTGAGAAACACGCTGCTCAGATGTATATACAGATCCTGTTCAAATGACTTAAATGGAAAAAAAAAAAAAAGTTCATTAAGCTTGCATACTACTCGCTGGCCTAAGTTTGTTGAAGTACACACAAATATTTGAGTACATTGCATACATTTAGATACAAGTGCTCTGTAACCAACTTCAAGAATGTTTGAAGATGAATTGGATGACTGCTTCCTTTTATATGTGTTTGAGTTTTTGTCAGTGCCAAGATGTGGAACCTGACACAGACGAAAGAGGTGAACAGAGCAAAGGTCATGTTAGCAACACGCACTAATGCAGCTGAATGCTCAATCTGTTGAAGATTATTGCAATATATTGTCCTGCGTTTTCACAGGAAATCTGCAGATCAATAGCATTTGAAGTGAACCATCTTCAAGGCAAAAAACGTGAAAATTTCTCAGTGATTTCCTGCCTATGAGATGACATAGTACATTGGGAGCACCCCCTAATTCTTAAAAAGAAAAAAAAATGTAATTAATTTTGTTGGTATTGGATGCATGTATCCACACACACACACACACACACACACACACACACACACTGAGCAAAAAGAACCAAAAATATATATCATAAATGGATTGCCACACTCTTTTGCAATGGTGCATGGCAAGTCTTCCAAATAGAAGAAAGAATTGGAACCTGTGAAGTCAGCTTGGTTAAAACAAAAACGAAAAAAAAGTCAGAGGAAGAAAATGTTGTGTACAGCATTCTGCAGATGCCACTCGCTTTAAATTTGATCAGTCCTCTGCTGCTGGCAATCCTGGGACTTCTGACTCCTCAGACGGCAACAACGTCAGAGCCTCTGTAGAAATTCTGGAAGGTGCTCCCTAAGTTGCTTCCCTTTGTCCAGTCTCTTTGCTGTGGCCATCTTGCTTTGCATGAACAAAAAGCCCCCACCCCCCCACCCAGGCTTTTTTTTTTTTTTTTTTTTTTTTTTTGGTGCATATGCCCCATTCAGTTTTTTTTTTTTTTGGTTTTAATAAATCCATTTGTGAACTGAATACTTCTGTAGATTCGCTTAGGAAGATCAGCAAGTGCAATATTAGCTTTCAGGGTTTTTTTTTTTTTTTTTTCTGCATCATGATGCCATTTGCTTGGTCTTTTACAGTGTGTGTGTGGTTTTATTGTCAGATGAGATCAGGGACAGAAAATTTGACTGTAGTGTAAGTGTAACTATCAATATTGCAAGCTGAGTTGTTGCTCAAATTTTGTGAGTGTAACAAGTCTAGAAACAGTGAGTTGTCCGTTCCAATGACTGGACACTTCTTCAGTCATTTGAGCACAAATAAGATGTCAAATTAACAAACAAATGATTAGAATTCAGCAAAAAAAAAAAAAAAAAAAAAAAGGTGTACTGTTAGGTCATCATTAAGGTCAATCTGTTTTTTTTTGTCAGTGGGAGGGGGGAAGGGAAGAGGAGATAAATCCATTAAAGGCATTAACTGCATTGAACTATTTCAGGATGATGTATCAAATAACTGGTAAAATGATGGCCTCTGAACCACCAGACTTACAAGATAATTTTGAATAAGCTTTGGAGTCTGTAGCTCTGACAAGTTCTATTATTTTTATTTAAAATCATGGTTTTATGTAGAGTCCCCTTTGTATCTCTGACCTTGGTGGTGTTGACTGTGCATTGCTGATGTGTTAGAATACTTGGATCTTTTTTTTTTTTTTAACGCTATGGTTTTCCGTGTTTTCTTCATGACAGCCCCAGGCCTAGAGAGTTGCGTGTGCTATTGCAACTGTGTCTGAAAGGGCTTAAGTGACTGTTGCCACATAAAGTTCCATACTTGATTGGCTAACTTGACGATTTTTCAAAATATATTGTTGTAAAGCATTGTGCACTCATTATGAATTAGAACTCCACCTGCCCCCCTTCCCCCTCCCTTTTTCTAAAATTCAGTTCTGTGTGCAAGACAAGAGAATAGCTAACATTCACATATGGTTTCAATATTCTGTTCTGTAACACATTCTCAGGTGAGTCCCAACCTTTGACAGGCCCACGGTTAGATGGGTTGAATATTTGCCTGCGGAGCTGACAACATCGAGTCCAAGGCACTTGTTGAGTTTGGTTTTTATGGCTTGCAAACCTTCTCTGTCTGCTCATCAGCAAATGAGTACCTGATTCAGATCAGGGAAGTTGGCGGAAGGAGGATGATGACATTCACCTTCCAGCTCCGTGCTGTGTCCTGGATACAGTGATCCTGGAATAGTTCACTGTTCTGCAGCCATTTGGTTATGGGTCTTTAATCTTAACCGTAACATCTGGTACCAGATTCATGGTATGGGTAACTGTTTGTTTATCTTTAATGTCAGAATTCTTTTGATTTTGTTTCTCTTGGTGTTCTTGTAGAATGCTTACAATCTCAGGGTTCCTAAGCATTCAGGATGATCTGGTTGATAACATACTCTGGCAGGAAATTTAAATTCCACTCTTCTGATCTCGACGGAAAAGCTGCCAATTTTGAAGGCATCTGCTGAAAATGATACGATCTGGCAAAAAAAAAAAGAAGAAAAACAAAAAAGAAAAGTACCCCAAGAAAGGCACACAAAGCTAAGAGTGAGGTGATGTCCCTAAACTGTAGTAAACAGTTGGGTATGTGGTAAGGATGCCGTATTACGATGCGGTTGATGTCACACATGCACTCCTCCCTTCCTGTCTTCCTTCCTTCTCTGTTTTCCCCTCACCCTTATAAAATTTCAGCTGTTTTTGAGGGTTTGATTTTTTTTCAGTTTCATACATGGTATTTTAGTATGAATAAGACAAAGTTTGCACCAGGATATTGCAATGACTGAGTGAGAGCATATGTGATTTGCGTTTCACATCAAGTGTGTCTGCCTACGGTTGGGATGTGGCCTTTACAGCTTAGAGACACCAGCTAAGTTCCAAATGCTTTTGATTTTTTCATTCTTTAGTCAGGGAAGTTTATGTCTACCAATGTGGGATAAGGCATTAATGTGGGTGAGAGGAAGGAGGAAACATGATCACAATGGTGTTATAATGAAATTGTTATTCAATGATTTTGAGACGTGATCTGTTTGAAACTGAAAAGTTCTCCTTTTTTATGTTTGAAAGAAAACGTACTTCTCAGAAGGGAATAGAAATCTTGAAAACAGAAGAAAATATATCAATATACTGGACTTTGGGTAAGAAATCGAAAACATTCATGGTTTATTTACCTGTGACTGTGTAAGCATCCATAGATTTTATGTCTTTTCTGAGCCGTGGCTCTTCAGCAGACTAAATGACATCAGATCAGCTGTCTGAATTTACTGAAAACTTGTAAGTGATCACTGACTTGTGAGGATGAAATGATGTGAGCGCTGGGAGAAATGTCATTCTAACTTTATTGATTTTAGTGTTAGAACTCCTGGAGGGGGGGCTGGTGGGCTCTCTAAGTACTTATACTGTTCCCCCCACCTCCGAAAGCTCTATACTACTTCTGGTGATTTCCTCTTTTCTGTAGCCCTCTTGACTTCACCTTTTTTTTTTTTTTTTTTTTTTTTTTTTCATTTTGTATTTGTTTACTGTTGGTCTCTACTGGTGTTTCTGCCTTTGTGGACCATTTTCCTGTCTGTGTTTTGGAAACTTTATTCAGACTCAATTCTCATCACACATTTACGAACTGCCAGCCTGTTCCTTGTGATCTGGTCTGTCACTGATGAAAATGGTACATATTGTCAAAAGTGCTCTGCAGTCGTCACTTGCCTGTTACACTTTTTTTTTTTTTTTTTTCCTTTTTCTCATTTACATTTAAATGTTCAATTTTTTTTTTTATGTTGTTTTTTTTTTTCATCTCAGTTTGATAAATCACATGGAATGGCCAAGGACTCCAGGCACAGCCTGGTCTTACCAGCTTTTTTTTTTTTTTTTTTTTTTTTTTTTTTTTTTTTGACTCTGTGTAGGTGACAGCAAGGCAGCTGTTCCCATTTGCAAGCCAAAAAGAATTCTTCCCTTTCTCTTTCTGCCCATGAATTAATTTAATGGATGCACTCACGTTTCATATATATATACATAAACTTTAGGTGCTAGCTAATGGAAATTTGTTTGTTTGCTTTTATTTTTATATATCCTTGACTCAACGAGCTGAAAACAAGGAATGTCAGACATTTTGCTCTTAGCGGTTGATTTTGTTTTTTTCTTTTAAGTGTTTTTTGCATTGGCTAAAAGGGTTGTTTTTTTTTTTTTTTATAGCATTTTGAGAGTAAAGTTCACATTTTATATATATCAATTAGTATACAAGAATAGGCTTTTTTTCCCTTTTATTTTAACGTTTGTAAGAAGGGGAAAGTGAAATGGAAAAATAGAGTCCATTGGCAAGCGAAAAACAATCAAAGATATCAATATCATGAAAAAAAAAATATAAAGTTATATATCAATAGTTTTGCTATGATGTCATGAATCATTCATTGTGTGTGTGTGTGTGTGTGTGTTGTGTGTGTGTGTGTGTGTGTGTGTGTGTGTGTGTTTCCAGGATGTTATCTTCTTCAGGATGTGACCTTTTAATGATATCTAAGGACATGACCTTTTTTGAAAAAAAAAAATGAAAGATATGTATTAACAGTTTTGCTATGAATGATGTCATGAATCATTCATTTGTGTGTGTGTGTGTGTGTGTGTGTGTGTGTGTGTGTGTGTGTGTGTGTGTGTGTGTTTCCAGGATGTTACCTTCTCAGGATGTAACCTTTTAATGATATTTAAGGACGTGACCTTTTTTCCCTGTGTCAGTTTGATTGCCATGAGAAGGCTCTATGTAGTCAGCTGCACAATCTATTATTTTAAATTTAAAAAAAAAAAAAAACTTTTTAAAAAAGAAAAAAAAGGTCTTGGTGGGGTTAGGATGGAGTGTGGGGGTGAGAGGGTGTGTGTGTGTGTGTGTGAAAACATATGCATCTGTGGGAAACAAACAGATGAACGATCTTACCAGTGCAGTTTAACGATATGAGTTCAAATCCTGCAAGTGCCCAAGATCAGAATTAAGTAATTTCATTGGCTCCACATTTTTGTCATTCTGATGGACTGGGTGTAAAACAAAAGTCCTCTGACCCTAAACACTTCAGATGGTTCTGCATGTTTGCCGCTGTATTGTAGACAGTAGGTGTAGATGTTCAGCCTGAGTGTAACTGGTTGGTTAATTAGCCAGTCTGCTGGTGCTGTGAAGGCTGATGCCGGCTGCAGTTCCATTGATTTGGGGGCAACTCGGAACAAATTTTCACTGATTCTGCATCGTAGTCTCCTAGATTTTGTGTGTGTGTGTGTGTGTGTGTGTGTGTGTGTGTGTGTGTGTCATTGTGTGTGTGTGTGTGTGCTCACTTAAGCAGAGAGAGGGGGAGAGAAGACAGAGAGACTACCAACTTTCGTGAGTCTAAATGTGGGCGTGGGATGTAGAGAGGAGTCTTGCATTTAAACGAAAGCATTTTGACTCCCAGCTGCTTCAGTGTTCAACTGATCACACTGTCTCCATAACAAAGGAAATACAGTTTTAACAAAACTATGTAGTGACTTTCACTAAGCCTTGATCAGTCTTTGGGCTCTGCTCAACAACCTTTACTCATTCTGTTCTAAAAAGATGGACGCCTCCTTCTCCGAATTTTTTTTTTTTTTTTTTTTTTAACAAGGATTTGTTTTTTCACCCAGTCTGACATTCAGGGAAGAAGTTTTGAAATTGCTAGATTCCTGAAAAATTTGGGAGACTTGATAGTTTTGCTCTGTGTGAGTGTGAGTGTGTGTGTGTGTGTGTGTGTGTGTGTGTGTGTGTGTAAAACTGGTCATTTTTCCGATTTGTTATTGGGAATTGTAATGGTGCAAAAGACATTTTAAGATTTTTGGCGTCATATTCTGTCCATGTCAATTTTTTTTTGCATCATGCATGGCATGGCAGATGGTCAGTGCTGTTTGGCCAGATTTGTGTACTGAACACAGTGAAGACACCCATCTACTGTCCTCCATCCCTGGCATGAGGCTGCTCACAGTCTCCTTATCCCCTGCCCAAACATCCGGCTGCTCACCCGTCTCCTTATCCCCTGCCCAAACACCCGGCTGCTCACACCGGTCTCCTTATCCCCTGCCCAAACACCCGGCTGCTCACCCGTCTCCTTATCCCCTGCCCAAACACCCGGCTGCTCACCCGTCTCCTTATCCCCTGCCCAAACACCCGGCTGCTCACCGGTCTCCTTATCCCCTGCCCAAACACCCGGCTGCTCACCGTCTCCTTATCCCCTGCCCAAACACCCGGCTGCTCACCGGTCTCCTTATCCCCTGCCCAAACACCCGGCTGCTCACCCGTCTAAGGTTTACACTTTACCTCACCAGTCTGTTTTGATATGCAATACGTTGTTGCTGTTGTTATTGTCATATTTTGTAAGGCTAACCTTACCCGATGTTGTTGTTTGATATATTTTGTATGGGTAACCCTAATCCCTCGTGTTTCTGTACTTTGGGGAAAAGTCTGAGCTGATCACTCGTTACTCACTAAATTTATCCATTTTATTTTTTTTTCCCTTGCTGCTTTATCTCCCCCCTGCATGGCTGTCAGCCATCTCCTCCCTGCATGGCTCTCAGCCATCTCCCCCCTGCATGGCTCTCAGCCATCTCCTCCCTGCATGGCTGTCAGCCATCTCTCCCCTGCATGGCTGTCAGCCATCTCCTCCCTGCATGGCTCTCAGCCATCTCCTCCCTGCATGGCTGTCAGCCATCTCTCCCCTGCATGGCTGTCAGCCATCTCCTCCCTGCATGGCTGTCAGCCATCTCCTCCCTGCATGGCTGTCAGCCATCTCCTCCCTGCATGGCTGTCAGCCATCTCCTCCCTGCATGGCTGTCAGCCATCTCCTCCCTGCATGGCTGTCAGCCATCTCCTCCCTGCATGGCTGTCAGCCATCTCCTCCTGCTGGCTGTCAGCCATCTCTCCCTGCATGGCTGTCAGCCATCTCCTCCCTGCATGGCTGTCAGCCATCTCCTCCCTGCATGGCTGTCAGCCATCTCTCTCCCCTGCATGGCTGTCAGCCATCTCCTCCCTGCATGCTGTCAGCCCATCCCTCCCTGCATGGCTGTCAGCCATCTCTCCCTGCATGGCTGTCAGCCATCTCCTCCCTGCATGGCTGTCAGCCATCTCCTCCCTGCATGGCTGTCAGCCCATCTCCTCCCTGCATGGCTGTCAGCCATCGTGGTTCTGTCAGGCTCGACCTGGAATGAGCGCTCAGCTCAGTTTTGGGGGAAGGGGGGGGGGAGGGGGGGTTTTTTTGAATCCTCGATCTTACTCCCATCTTCAGGGACCCTGGAGTGTGTGTCCCCTGTGAAAGTTACGCAGACATGCAGGAACAGTGGGATGCAGTAGGATCTGGGTGTTTCATACATGTTGAGCGAAGAGATGTACATGTATACGATCAGGCGTGTTCACCTCCGCAAGCAGGCCAGTCCATGATGGTCAACATACCAGGTTGGGGAGAGGGAAGGGGGATGGTGGTCTGCACGACAGATGATGGCCATTTATTAAATAATTTGTCAATGACCGAACACCAGCTGCACAAGCCCACAGTTCTTCCTGAGCTGTCCGAAACGGATCGCACGCCACGCCCCTCCCTCCACCCCCTTCACTGCCCTCTGCTCCCCTTTCTCTGACCTTTCCTCTTTGACAACTCTCCAAAGAAATTGCGTGCACTTCCATTATTCAGTGTTGCACCCACCCCCACCCCTCCTCCTCAGCTGCATAATGGTCGTGACTTCCCCTCCCTGGAATTCTCCCTCCCCATTGAAACCGGTGCAGTGCCCCTCTTGCCTCCACCTCTACATCCCTAAGGATGAGTTGGCTGGACATTACTGCTTAAGACAGCAGTATCATACTCTGCCCCCCCCCCCCCCCCCCCCCCCCCAGCAGACGACCTTTAACCCTGGGCTCTAATTCTTCTGCTAATCTCTCTGTGCCTCATCAGTGAACAGGACCTCTCTGCAGGTACTGCCTTCAGAGAGCTCACCATCCCCATCTGAAGAGTTTTTTCTCCCAGGCTCAGATGGATGCCACTGACTTTCAGCAAAAGTGCACAAGGTCAGAACAATTGCCACGAAAGCTATGGTTCAAAACTTGGTTCGTTTATGCCACCTTCTGGAAACTCCCCCCCCCCCCCCCCCCCCCCCCCCCCCCCCCCCCCCCCCCCCCCCCCCCGGCACTTGGATAATCCCTTTCATGAACTTTTACCTCAGAGATATATATCCATATGATCAGGGTGGCTGGTAGGGGGTCTCCTTCATTGCAGCTAATGCAACGATATTTACCCTAAGGTCGTACCCCGAGTTTGACATAATTGTTGCTGAAAAGGGAAGGTTTGTGGATTTTTTTTTTTTTTTTTTTTTAATGTATTTGTTGGCTTTTTTCCCCCCTCATATTCTGTGTTGGTTAAATATAATTGCTATGTCAAACTCATAATCCAACCCATCCTTCCTCTAGTATTGTGTTGGTCCACAGGATACTTTTGGTCTGGGCATGGCATGATGAGAATCGGATAGTGACTTCACATTCTCTGCAGGAGATGGAAGACTGTGTGAGGCGTCATGTCTGCGTTGGCTCCCCCAAAACAGCAATGATCAGCTACTGTCGTGTGCAAGAGTTTGACGTGTTTTGACGTGTTCAGTCCCCATGTTGTTATTTACAATAATTATCATCATCATCACATCCCTCCTCCCTTCTACCCCCTGCCTCGGCCCCCCTCCCCCTCCTTTCCAATTTTGTTATTTGGGAGAACGAACCACATGGTATGCTGCTGATGTTTACGATCCCGAGTTGGGTTACCATGAATCCAGCTTGGAGTTGGGCCACATGATGATGTTTGAGATATTTATGATGCCTCTGTCTTCTTGATGTATGTTGCAACGGGAGGCAACTGCAGGTGGAGAGCTAAACAAATTTCTAAAGTGTTTATAATGATGACTCCACTGAACAAGGTGGACAAAGGAATTGCAAGACAAAACATGACATGTTTCGACCTCATAGGTCTTCTTCGGGCAAGATATACAACACTCGGGACAATGAAAATGAAATGAAGAATGAGCAACCACTTTTTTTTTTTTTTTTTTTTTTTTAATTCAGTGCAAGGTTCAAATAACTGTCAGGAAAATGAACAACGAATTGCTCGTTTGTGCTGAATTTGGCGCAAGATTGGTATTGAATCATGCACCAAATTTGACAAAGACAAGTGATTGCACATTCTTCGTTTTCGTTGCCTTGAGTGTTGCATGAAGAAGACCTAACAGATCGAAACATGTCATGTTTTGTCTTGTGATTTATTTGTCCACATTGTTCAGTGAAGTCATTATAAATGTTTTAGAATATTCTTAGTATATGCTTATGCAAAAAAAGCCTCAATTGATTCCCATTTTTTGTGCTTCCCCTCTGGTGAGCTTTTTGTAGTTTATTGTCTTTCTTCTACATTAATTTTTGTTCTTATTGTGTCTTCTTCTTGTTTATTTCTTTAAGATAAGTTTTGAAAATGAGATTTTTTTTTCTAATTTCTTTATTCAGTTATCCCCCCCCCCCCCCCCCCCCTCTCTCTCTCTCTCTCTCTCTCTTTAATTTTTTTTTTTTTGTTTTGTTTTAATTCTTTTTCTTTGTTTTTTCCCCATGCTCGAAGACTTTTTTTTCACTCAGTAAACAATAAACAAGGAGGGTAACTCTTGCTCCCATAAGGAAACCTAACTCAGACTAGTCAGAGTAACTTTTTCTTCAAGAGTAAACAAGTAGGGTAACTCTTGCTCCCATAAGGAAACCTCACTCAGAGTAATTTTTATTCAAGATATTCTTGTTTATTGGTTACTGTTCCCCTGCTCATTTCATGCTGAATTTCTTTCCCTCAGTCAAAATGTTTTCTCTCTGACTTTTCTCTTGTTTATTCTCTCTGTCTTGCTGGTTCATTGCATTTTGTCCAGGAAGTCATGAAGTCCAATTTTTGAGATACTTGTTGTAGTGTCAAGTGCTCAGTGTAACTGGAGACGCTGCAGTGGATCCTTACTGCCTTTTTTTTAGCAGTGATCAATGCTGTAAGGGCATTTTTTTTTTTTGGCTTTTTTTTTGGCGTGTGTGTTCAGGGTGGTATTTTTTTGTTGATGTATATTTTGACATTGGACAAATCAAGAAGAAAGCCTGATACCTCCAGTGAGTATGTCCCGCTCACCATGAATTAAAATGATAGTCTGTGTTGGTTGTTCAGTAGGATGGTCAGTTGTATCGAACTATGTTTGATGTCTTGGAATTGAGTTCTGATGTTTAGGTTTACAGTATGTGTGTGGAAGGGTTAGGTTGTTGTTTTTGTTGTTGTTGTTTTGTTTTTTTGGTCATGTTTCAGCCATGCTGTAGCTAGGCTCTGAAAACCAGTATCACTGTGAGCTAGTCTTTCCTTTCTTCTTCTCCTTTTCTTGTTTCTTGTCATTGAAGATAAGGTGGTTTGGGTTCCTTGTTCTGTTTTCGTCTCACTTTTATTTTTCTTTTATGCTTGTGATTACAAAGAGTAAAAAAAAAAAAAAAAAAAAAAAGAACTGTTGTATTTTTTACCAGTAATAATATCCACTCCTCTTCATCCTTTGCCTTCGTTGTGTGTGTATGTATAGAAGGGGAAGTGGGTGCAAGGGGAAGAGGTACGATTGAAAGGCATTGAGTGAATGAGCTGCATCATATGGCGCGGCGTTTTGTTGACTTGGAATGGCCCTCTGCAGTTGGCTGGGCTGGAAACAAAGTGAGTTCAGTAGGAAAAGGGTGTTCTGTTTGTTCAGGTTTCTGCAAAGTGTCTCCTGGAATGCTGGTAGGACTGGCAGAAGAACTCAGCCAGGCATATGCTGTACACAAACACTTATATATGCATGTACCCACGTGCACGCTCGCACTCATGCACATGCGCACACACGCACATACTCACACACTGATGCGCACACACACACACACACACACACACACACACACACACACACACACACACACACACACACACACACACACACACACACACACACACACAACACACACACACGCACACACACACACACACACACATGCATGCATGCATGTGTGCACGCAGGCCTAAAAACACACACACACACACACACACACACACACACACACACATGCAGGCATCAGATTATCGCTTAGCGGCTTCAATTTTATGATAGTAGCTCTCTCTCTCTCCTTCTCCCTATATATGTGTGCAATAAAATGAACCTCTGTCGATAATACCATCTTATGTCGTCAAACCTTCTCGGTGATTATGTCTGCCACCTTGCATCATCAATGTGATCCACATTATCAGTAGACATGCCCAGAATCACAGTGAAGACCCATTGACCATAGCAGTGGCATGGGCAGATGATGAGAATGAAACTGACTGTCCAAGACCATCCTCTACAGCACAGTACAGGGGCAGAGAAGAGAAGAGACAGGGCAGACAGAGAGAAACATGTGGGCAGACGTCGTCGTCTTCTTCTGCGTACGCAGGCTGATACTCCTGCGGACACTCCCTATATGGACAGGCAAGTATTAATCCCATCTACCCAACAAAGGGAGTGGAGTTTTGTGTGTATGATTGTTTTTTATCCCGCCATTAAGGCAGCCGTACTCCCTCTTCGGGGAAGGTGCATGCTATGTGTAACGTGTCATCCATACCAACGGCCAAAACTGGCCTTCTCTTCCGAAAGTTGGTGATGGGATTTTACCTGTGTGCAAGATGTTATGCGTGCGTTCACACACGAAACCTCGGTTTATAGTCTCATTCAAAGGACTGTTTAGGAAATGGAGTCAGAAATAATGTAACTCCGAGGGAAAAATCCCTCTGGACCAAAATGGCCTGGCAGAGATTCAAACCCGCAACCCTTGGATTACGAGTCTGGCACTCTACCAACTGAGCTATTCTGGCCCCATGTGGGCAGACAACATTGTGGAGTGCAGTGCCAGGGTTTGGCTTCATCCTAAGCACTGGTCCACAGTTGTCAGAGCTAAAGAGATGACTGTCAGTTTTAAAGCGAGGTGATTACAGGCAGAAATTCAAAAAAAAAAAATTCAAGATAATTATTAGCGAGTCTGCCCAAAACAAGGACAAACAAATTACAAGAAAAAACATGACGCGTTTTGACCTCAAATTCAATGCCCATCTTGCACCGAATACGAGAAGCTACGTGATGGCTCGTTCTTCATTTTCATTGTCCTGAATGTTGTTTATCTTGCCTGAAGATGACCTAAAAGGTCGAAATGCATCATGTTTTGTCGTGTGATTTGTTTGTCCTTGTTTTTGATGGATCAACCAAATTTTTGTTTTTGATGGATCACTAAGGATCAAGACGTAAATGTTTCATTACTGCAGAGCCCATTGCCCTGTTGAGGTCAGGGGCTAGTCACTCTGATGGTGACATTGATGTGATAGAGTAATCTGCATAATAATGTAAATTAGACTAATTTCATTAAAAAAAAAAAAAAAAAAAAACCTCAGGTATGCATGTTTGACATTTTCTTTTCTGTTTCACTGTCCATTCAGGAAGTCAGTGAATATAACTTTAAAGAGAATAGTAATAGTCCAGTCTGTCTCGCTGTCCATTCAGAGAATCAGAGAACATAACTTTAAACTGGAATAGTAATTGTCATCACTGTTTCACTGTCCATTCAGAGAATCTGTGCGCATAACCTAGAAGAGAATAGTAATTGCCCTTATTGTTTCACTGTCAACTCAGACAGTCAGTGAACAAAACTTTAAATACAATTCTGTCCTCTCTGTTTCTCTGTCCATTCAAAAATTCGGTGACCATCACTTTAAACCCTTCAGTGCCATGTTTTGTTTTGGTAGTTTCCCCTTATTTGGTCAAAGAGAAAAGTAATTGTCCTCTCTGTTTCTCTGTCCACTCAAACAGTAGGTGACCATCACTTTAACCCCTTCAGCGCCATGTTTTGTTTTTTAAGTTCCCCTTATTTGTTTAAAGAGTATAGCGATTGTCCTCTCCATTTCACTGTCCATTCAGAAAATCGGCAAACGCAAGCTGAAATGGAACAGTAATTTGTGTTTTCATTTGGAAACCCAGCCTTCTTATCATTTAAGAGTTCCAGAATTTAATTATGTCAGCCTGATGATAACAGATATTGCAATATGATACCAGTGCCTTCATACCTTTTTTTTTTTTTCCCAACACAATTCAGTGCATGACAGGCATTGTTTTTTGACTCTCTTCGTCCTTTTTACATGCCTAGATTTTCAGTTGTTCTGACATAGTTATTCTACAAAAGGACAATGTCCAAAACGCGCAATCACCCACACATGATAAAACTGATAACAGTATATTGATATATCATTATGTATTTTATTGTTGACGTTTTTTCTTCCATGACGGTAGGTTTTAGGTTGAAGTGACAAATGCGTCGATTGTCAGGGATCACTACAGGCTCCTGTTCTCATCCTGTGCAACAGGACAGAGGTGTTGTAACCAGTTGTGTCCCTTTCCTTTAAATTGTCCATCCAGGACTTCTTCAGTCTGTCTCTCCGAAGTCTACTCTCTACAGTGCCCCTTAGAACAGTCTTGGACAGGGAGTCATGTCCATGTCAGGCAGGCATACTTGATAATTGCCCAGGAGAGACAGACACACAGAGAGATGTGTGTGTGTGTGTGTGTGTGTGTGTGTGTGTGTGTGTGTGTTATTTTCCTTTCAACTTGATTGTGTTGTTGTTAACCAGCTCACAGTTCCACTGGGAAGTATTGATTATGAATATCAGCAGTCATTTGTATTGATATTTTCTTGAAAGTGTAAAGGGTTGGATGGGGTTGTTGTTACAGTGACAGTTCTTCGCGACTCGCCTTGAACCTTCGTGGCAAGCATGATCAAAGGCATTATTGAAGCTGAACTTTTGATGGAAGATCCCGATGTTGAAGGTTCTTCTCTATCACCTTTCAGGTGTCGAAGAATTCTCAGATGTGTTTGCTTTCGTTCAGAATCCAGATTTTCCACAAGGATTTCATCTGTCTGTCCTTTGAGTCTGCTGAACAGGATAGTCAGAAACCAGGTTTTCTACAACGATTTCTTCTGTCTGACCTTTAAGCCTGAACAGGACAGCCAGAATCCAGGTTTTCCACAAGGATTTCTGTCTGTCCTTCATGGAATGGGGCAAGGATTCTTCCGTCTGTCCGTTGAGTCTATTGAACAGGACAAGGATTCTTCTGTCTGTCCCTTGAGTCTATTGAACAGGACAAGGATTCTTCTGTCTGTCCTGTGAGTGTATTGAATAGGACAAGGGTTCTTCTGTCTGTCCTGTGAGTCTATTGATAGGACAAGGGTTCTTCTGTCTGTCCTTTGAGTCTATTGAACAGGACAAGAATTTCTCCTGCCTGAGTTCAGCTGATCAAGACAGCCAGAATCCTGGTCTTCCACGAGGATTCCTTCCGTCCCTTGAGTCTGTTGATCAGGATATTCATCAACTCCCAGGGGTGATCAAACTGATAGTCCTGTGGTTTAGACAGGGGCTGCAGATTTCCTATGGTGGGCAGACGTTTTGTCAGGAGCGGGTGGGTGGATGGATGGGTCCATTCTGTTGTCCACTGCGTTGTTTCTTCATGCTTTGTGATAACTAGTGCACGTGCCTTGCCCACTGGATGACTTCTGATCGTCAGTGTAGGAGGGAAGGGGTTCTGTTTGATACAGTCACACATACTGCATTTCACTGAAATGAAAATCGTTTTCATATTAGAATCTTAAAAGTAAAAACTGGAATTGAGTGGTGAGGGGAGGGGGGGGGGGGGGGGGGGGGGGGGGGGGGGGGGGGGGGGGGGGGGGGGGGGGGGGGTTGTGGGAGGAAAGAAATGAAAGGTGAACATTTGAAGTTTTCTGATCAACTCTGTTTACTCAATGCACTTTGTAAATGTAAGTTGTTAATTTAGCAAGAGCAACGAGTGATTAAGCATCTGAAAAAGTAAACAATATTGACATTCCTAGTGTCTGTAGGTGGCACTCTTTGATTAGAGAAAAGCTTCATTACCAACGATCAAAAAAAAAAAAAATTACTGAGCAGCAATGTCACTTAAACAGCTACACTTAATACCAGAGCAATATCTAATCTGCAATGAATCATACAGAAAGAAAATCATAATAGGGTGATATTCAGTCTGTAAGGGGTTACCTAAAAATCTGAAAGATAAACTTAGAACAGGTTTGCATATAGAAACAAAGTTAGAGACAGTCCTTTGACAAGGTTTTGGAGCTGAATTGAAGCACCCGTTTGTAGTTGTGCTGGCACGTTCACCCCGTGTGCATGGATTGCACAGACAGCCTCCACCACGTCTTCCAGGAGAGTTGGACCATTAATGCTGCTGGTGTGGATGGGGGGTGGTGCAGCATACTGGGGTCTGGTTTGACGTTGTCACCGCACAGTTCTCGGCAGTGCTGGGGGTGCACCTTCCGGTGGCTTCTCTGTGTTCTGTTAGGAGGGGACGTTCTGTGGCTCTATGGCTGTAACCCCACGTTGCATTGATCTTGAGTCTTCTGTGTGGATGCCTTGTTTTATCCTTGCATTGGTTATTGGTTTGGTAGACTGTCCGTTTTCCTTCCCCCATGGGAACGCGAGGGGTTCTTCCACTGCTACTAGTTCCCCAGTGGCAGGGGGCTGACTTCAGACAGTTCTGTGCTAGTGAATTCCTCTCTTCTGTCGTTCTTTTGACCCTGCCTTTCTTATCCTCCTCCTCCTCTTTCTTGTTATTTTGCTTATATATGTAAGTATTTATTTTATTCATGATTTGATGTATTGATTGATTGATTGATTGATTGACTGACTGATTTATGTATTGTCTCTATTTACTGCAGTCTATTTCTTCTGCTGCGTCTGTGGACCTTTTCCCTATCTTTGTTATCAAAACTGATGGACACTTTTGGCCTGTTGAAAAATAATGATGAGTGTGGTATTCCGGCTTTGAAACACGCTGTGTGTGTGTGCATGCGCGCCCGTGTATGCGTGTGTGTGTGTGCGTGCGCGCGCGCGCGCGCGTGTGTGTGTGTGCGTGCATGCGTGTGTGTGTGTGTGCGGGCGAGCGAGCAAATGAGTGAGTGAGTGTGTGTGTTCTTGTAATCTGGGTGATCGAGTTTCAACAATTTGTATGCACTGTCCAGAATGGTGATTCTTCAGTATCTATGTACCCATATGGCCTTTCCTGTGCATGTTCTTTTTTTTTTTTTTTTTTTTGGCATTTGATTTGATACAAATAAAATAACGAAAATTCACTGAGCCTTGACCGCTTCAGAGTTCAGCGCTAGGAAGAAGGCTATGTTCCTATAATGTTTCCTTTTTTTAACTTGACGTTCTAGTACTTCTTACTACTTTGGGACGTATTTTCTTCTTTGATATTGCTAGCGAAGGTCGTTAACATCATTCTCTGCTTCCACGTTTTTCAAGAGAATCATTGAAGCCTGCTGGTTTATCTATGTGTTGTGGGAAATTTTGTAACTTTTCATCCGTGGTGACTTCTGCGGACGCTTCTCACAGCTTGCGCAAAGGATGTCTCCACAATAGATCTGGCAAGCTTGTATGTCAGCTGGTGTACTTGTCAAGTGCATGAAGCATTTGAACGTTCCGTGTCCTTTAGCTGTTCTTCTTCAGTAAAAAGTCTAATAACTCATGGCCCATTTGCATACTTTTACCTCCACACCATCACAGTGGGAAAGCCTGGTCGTTGTGTTTCATACCCACACTGATTTGGGATGTCGCTAACTGAATGTGTGTCCGCCATGGCATTTTAGTGGGCAACGGGGGGGGCGCGTGCACCTTCTCTGCCAACTCGTATACTTGAAGCAGTAATGTGAATTGCTCTGAGACAATTGTAAGCAGTTTGCTCGTTTTGCCGTTTGTGTGTTTGTGAGAAAGACTTCAATGATACACATCGCGTAAAATATGTTACCTTTTCATTACTGTGTGCAGTACAATCTCAATCATTCATTACCAGTAATCATTCATTATCAGTAGGTATCTCGCCGTTACCTTTTCATTACTGTGTGCAGAACAGTCTAAATCATTCATTACCAGTAATCATTCATTACCAGTAGATATCTCTCGCTGAATGTGTCCACGACGCCTTATTAACTGTTTGTTAATGTTAAACTTGTTCATGAAAAACAGCTACAGTTAAATATTATTTGAAAACTTCATTAACCCATTGGCTTTGCCTCCATGAATCGATGTTATATTTCTAAATAATTAAAATGTGGTCCATGACATACCCATTAAGTTCTGTGCGAATTTACTGATTTCCAGTGTAATAATTATCTCTATATTTAATTACCGTTACAAATTGTTAAGAGAGACAATTTTCCATTTTACCTAAACGTTGACATTGTGTTTATTTCAAAATCCTATTCTTAAAAAAAAAAAAAAAAAAAAAAAACATGGGAAATAACTCTTTCAGTCTGTGTCTTGGAGAAAAATCCAGGTTCGACCTTAGCCGAGGTCTTGTTCCCCAGAGTGCCCCTTTTGTTTTGTTTATTTTCAACCAGAAGGTAGTCTATAGCTTTTCATTCTACGCATTTGTTTGTCTTCGTGGGCATTACAAGTAAACATGAATGAAATGAAAAGAATAAAAAAGAAACATGAGAGAAAAGGAAGGTTTTGTTTGTTTGTTTGTGTTAGTTCCTATTTACATGTATATGTAGAGGTGAATAAATGGTATTTGCGCATATAGAAAAATAAAAATTTCAAACAAATGTTATGTTCGGACTCATTCTCTGTGTGTTTTGTGTGTGTGTGTGTGTGTGAGAGAGAGAGAGAGAGAGAGAGAGAGAGAGAGAGAGAGAGAGAGAGAGAGAGTGGTGCGTGGTGTGTGTGTGGTGTGTGTGTGTGTGTGTGTGTGTGTGTGTGTGTGTGTGTGTGTGTGTGAAACTGGAAAAAAAAAACGTGCATCTTTCAAGACATACTAAGAACCCTTTATTGGGATTTCTTGACAGACAGGCCCCAAATGCAGGACGTCTTGACAGAAATTTGCTTGATCCGGCTAGGACATCTTTACAGGGAGGTTCTTAATCTTGCTACGAAATCTCAACCCAGAAAATCATGGCAGGATCAAAAACCTAGCCAGAAAAGCTTAGACATCATCACAGAGAGGTATTTGAAAAGTTCAGCTTTGAACAATTGATTAAATCTATACATCGCACTGATCTGACCGGTTAGTTTCAAAGTGAGATGACTGCAGGCGGAAACTGAAACAAATCTTATGAGGAAATTGAAGTAAATCCGCCAGGTAACAGGGACAAACAAATCACAAAACAAAACACGACGCGTTTCGACCTCTTAAGTCTTCTTCTGGCAAGATAAACAACATTCAAGTCAATGAAAACGAAGAATGAGCAGTCACTTACGTTTTTTGAAATCAGGGTAAGATTGGCGTTCTTGAACAAGCAATCACTTATTTTGTTGAATTTTGCGCGAGACCAGCCAGTCTTGCGCGCCGATGATAGCTCTTTCTTCGTTGTCATTGTTCTGAACGTTGTTTCTCTTGCCTGAAAAAGATCTAAGAGGTCAAAACGCGCCGTGTTTTGTCTTGTTATTTGTTTGTACATGTTATATGGCGGATTTACTTTAATTTCATTTCAAAACTAAGCCAAGATTTTAGTAAAAGAGCAAAATTTCTGTCTCCCCGCTCTTCTTCTGATGCAGTAAGCCACACAATGTTCGGTTCTTCTCTGTCTCACACACTTTCACCGGTAAGACTGCTGAATTTGAATATCTAGCAAGGACAGGGAAAGATGGCGGAGGTTGAGAATGAAGGGGAATGCGTAGACTCGGCATCTTTTCGATTGTTGAAGAATTAGAACTGATCAATTGTGACTTTTTTTTTATCCTATGGGGGGGGGGGGGGGGGGGGGGGGGGGGGGGGGGGGGGGGGGGGGGGGGGGGGGGGGGGGGGGGGGGGGGGGGGGGGGGGGGGGGGGGGGGGGGGGAGGGGAGAAAAAAAAAAGAGAGTCTATTTGTTTCTGGCACTGTGGCAGTAAATTGCCGAACAAAACTGACATGTCACACCGCTTTCTTCAGACGATTGCCTTACTTCTTCTTTGTTTGCTCACAGGCCATTTTGAAACTAAGAAAACATAACTCTGTAGACATACTTCGGTCACGCACACGATTCTGTTAGGAGTTCTCTCTCTTTTCAATTTTTCGAAGCATCTTGCTATAAATGATGCCCAACATTCTCCTTGCTTCGATATGACGTCAAAATATAACAGACGTAAACATAAA
>JADBJO010000934.1:75000-115000 GCA_016801955.1 Conus betulinus
GTGGGTGTGTTCAATGTCACAGAGAGAGAGGTCAGTGCTTGGTGTGGGGGTGTGTTCAATGTCACACACAGAGCTCAGTGCTTGGTGTGGGTGTGTTCAGTGTCAGAGAGAGAGATCAGTGCTTCGTGTGGGTGTGTTCAATATCACAGAGAGAGAGGTCAGTGCTTGGTGTGGGGTGTGTTCAATGTCACAGAGAGAGAGGTCAGTGCTTGTGTGGGTGTATTCAATATCACAGAGAGATCAGTGCTTGGTGTGGGTGTGTTCAATATCACAGAGAGAGGTCAGTGCTTGGTGTGGGTGTATTCAATATCACAGAGAGAGATCAGTGCTTGGTGTGGGTGTGTTCAATGTCAGAGAGAGAGATCAGTGCTTGGTGTGGGTGTATTCAATGTCAGAGAGAGAGAGAGAGAGTGTGAGAGAGAGAGAGAAGTGCTTGGTGTGGGTTGTTCAATGTCACAGAGAGAGATCAGTGCTTGGTGTGGGTGTATTCAATGTCAGAGAGAGAGAGAGAGAGAGAGAGAAGTGCTTGGTGTGGGTGTGTTCAATGTCACAGAGAGAGATCAGTGCTTGGTGTGGGTGTATTCAATGTCAGAGAGAGAGAGAGAGAGAGAGAGAGAAGTGCTTGGTGTGGGTGTGTTCAATGTCACAGAGAGAGATCAGTGAGTGTGGGTGCGTTCAATGACAGAGAGAGAGAGAGAGAGAGACCAGTGCTTGGTGTGGGAGTGTTCAATGTCACACACACACACACACACACACACACACACACACACACACACACACACACACACACACACACACACACAGAGGTGTTTGGTGTGGGTGTATTCAATGTCACAGAGAGAGAGAGGTCAGTGCTTGGTGTGGGTGTATTCAATATCACAGAGAGAGATGTCAGTGTTTGGTGTGGGTGTATTCAATGTCACACAGAGATAGGCCAGTGCCTGGTGTGGGTGTATTCAATGTCACAGAGAGAGAGAGAGAGAGATCAGTGTTTGGTGTGGGTGTATTCAATGTCACAGACACACACACACAGAGAGATCAGTGTTTGGTGTGGGTGTATTCAATGTCACAGAGAGAGATGTCAGTGCCTGGTGTGGGTGTATTCAGTGTCACAGAGAGAGATGTCAGTGCCTGGTGTGGGTGTATTCAATGTCATAGAGAGAGATGTCAGTGCCTGGTGTGGGTGTATTCAATGTCACAGAGAGACTGGCTAGTGCCTGGTGTGGGTGTATTCAATGTCACACAGAGATAGGCCAGTGTCACGCGCGGTGTGGGGTGGATTCAACGTCACGCAGAGATAGGCCAGTGCCTGGTGTGGATGTATTCAACGTCACACAGAGATAGGCCAGTGCGCGGTGTGGGTGTATTCAACGTCACACAGAGAATGCCAGTGCCTGGTGTGGGTGTATTCAATGTCACGCAGAGATAGGCCAGTGCCTGGTGTGGTATTCAATGTCTTGAATGCTGCCTCTCAGGTCAGTGATTTGGGCAGGTTTGGGCTCTTCTCCAATGCTGACCTTGGATGATAATGACGACAGCGACACCTATGACGAGGATTAGGAGGAGGAGGACGACGACAACACAACAACAAAGATAATAACAATAACAACAACACATAATGATAATGATAATAAAAGTAATAGTAATGACGATAATAGCAATAATAATAATGATCCATCCAGGGCAGATGTTTGTGAAGCTTGTGAACGTTTCTTCTACAAATGTATGCCAAAAAAATTCTGCCGAACTGTTATTCTGGATACTGGACCAGTATGCTACAATAAACATGTTCAAGTCGGGGGAAAAATATTGTCTCCAAACTACTGGAAAACAAAATATTTACTATCTGGCTTTTTTTTATGACGATGGACATTTCTTTCACTCAAAATAAGAAAAAAAATATGGTATTGATATTGATTTGCTCACTTTCGCCGAGTACAAGTCCGCAGTGCTCGATTATATAAAGACATCTGGAATAAATATCGAAAGCAATAAACATATCAGTTCTCGTCTCTGCTATAAGAAATTGTTCACCACTTACAAAGGTTCAAAGATGTACTATGATATAATGATTAAAAATGATCAGAGAGCTCCGTGTTGCGATAAATGGGATTTGAATCTGTCTCAAACTCATGATTGGGGGGGTCATGCTTCCTGCTTGCTCATGAAATAACGAATATTAAGCTCAAATGGTTTCAACTCAGAACATTACACATATGCTTGGGAACAAACATCATTTTCATAGAAATTGGAGTCGTCAATAATGGCAGGTGCAGCTTCTGTGGGCCGTGTATGGATAGTATTGACCATAATATGTTCTGGAGGTGTACCTATGCCCAGCGTTTTGGGACACTTTACTGAGGTAATGGCCAGAATATACGTCTAACCGAATCATTGTTCTTTGTGATTTAATGCAACAATTGTTATTGATAGTATTTTCTACTTCCTTGTTCTTTTGGCAAAAACAATATTTGTACACATGTAAACTGCAAGACAGCCCTCCACATATAACAGGTTGTCTGAAAATATTAACATTTCGATACCAACTTGAAAAACATAACATAAAATATAAACGTGCATAAACATGGACCATAAAGAATTCCATATTAAATGGTTGACAGATAAATCATTTGTCTCCTCTATTTACTGGTCTAAGCAACTTCTCTGCAACCAGCGAGCAATCGCTGGTACTTTTTTTTTTTAATGACATATGACAATGTGGTGTGCCTCTTTTATCAATGTAACTGGTTACTGTAACTGTTGTAAAACAATTCACATTGTTTGCAGTATTTCAGTTCGTGAACATCCAAACCATTCTGTCAAACATGTTTTTTTTATTATCAGTGTTATCATATATTTTTATTTATCTGTCAAACCACCTATGCTATGTACTCTCCCTGGGCATGCACATACTTCGATATAATCGTATTCTATATACCTGATTAAATTAAAACTTACTGTACACCGCATTGTATCCATGCAAAAGGATAGCTGCATGTGTAAGCAGTGTCTGTTCAACAGATTGTCAACAGCATGACTGAAGGAGGGGGCGTAGGGGGTAGGGGGTGGGGGGGGGGGGGGGGGGGGGGGGGGGGGGGGGGGGGGGGGGGAGGGGGGGGGGTGGGGTGGGAGGGAACGGGTGAATGTCTGCGCGTGGGAGGGTAGGTAGGGAGGTGATGTTTTTTTGTTCATTTGTGTGTGTGTGTGTGTGTGTGTGTGTGGTCTTTTTTTCTTCTCCACTGTAAAAAAAAAAAAACCCTGCAAAGAGTTAATAGAAATGTAAAAAAAAAAAAAAAAAAAAAAAAGGACAATAATAATGATGATGACATCAGTGATAATAATAATAATAATAATAATATTATTATTATTATTATTATTATTATTATTATCATCAATAATAATAATGATAATGATAATAATGATTAGCATAATGATGAGAACAATAACAACAACAAGAACAACAACAATGATAACAACTAGAACATGATGATTATAGTAATAATAACAACAACAAAAATAATTATGATAACAATTATAATGATAATTACAACAACATCAACACCACACCACCACCACCACCACCAACAACAACAACGTGTTCTACATGATGGGTGGGGTGGCGGTGGCCGTCTTCCTTTTCGTCATGGTCACCACCCTCAGCTAGAGTAAAAATGATGACAATGATACTGATAATAACAACAACAACAAAAATAATCATAAGAAGTAGAATGATGATGATAACAATGATAATGATAATGGAAATGATAATGACAATAATAATGATGATGATAATGATAATAATATAATAATAATAATGATAATAATAATGATAGTTATAACAATAATGATGATAATAAAAATGATGATGATGATAATAAGTGGGGTGGCGGTGGGCGTCTTCCTTTTTGTCATGTCACCACCCTCAGCCAGAGTAAAAATGATAATGATACTGATATATAATAACAACAACAGCAACAACAATAATGATAATGATAAGAAGAAGATTGATGATGGTAAAATGACCATGATAATTGTTATGATAACGACAATAATAATAATGATAAAAATAATGATAATAATAATGATAGTTATAACAATAATGATGATGATGATGATGATAATGATGATAATAATTCTGCACTGTCTCTCCAGTGGTAGAAAAGGACGTGGTGTTCTACATGGTGGGTGCGGTAGCAGTGGGCCTCGATCTTCCTCTTAGTCATGGTCACCATCCTCAGCTTCACTAATAATGATAATCATCATCATCATCATCATCATCATCATCATCATCATCATCATCATCAACACATCATCATCATCATCATCATCATCGTCGTCGTCGTCGTCGTCATCATCATAACAATAATAATTATGATAATGATAATGCACTGGCTGTCCAGTGGTGGAAAACGAGATGGTATTCTACGTGGTGAGTGGGGTGGCGGTGGGCCTCTTCCTCTTCGTCATGGTCACCCCCCCTCAGCTACAGTAATAATAACGATAATCATCATCATCATCATCATCATCATCATCATCATCATCATCATCATCATCATAGTAATGATAATAATAATGATGGTGATGATAACGCACTGGCTGTCCATGGTGGAAAACGAGATGGTATTCTACGTGGTGAGTGGGGTGGCGGTGGGCCTCTTCCTCTTCGTCATGGTCACCCCCCTCAGCTACAGCAATAATGACGATAATCATCATCATCATCATCATCATCATCATAGTAATGATAATAATAATGATGGTGATGATAATGCACTGGCTGTCCAGTGGTGGAAAACGAGATGGTATTCTACGTGGTGAGTGGGGGTGGCGGTGGGCCTCTTCCTCTTCGTCATGGTCACCACCCTCAGCTACCGCATCATCATCCTGCCCCGCCGCAGGAAAGACGGAGCTCTGCTGACCTCAGGTCAGTCAGCAAAGAGTGGTGTCCCCTCCCTTCTCTACTCTCCCTTCCTCTTCCCTGCACCCCCCCCCACCGGCCACGTGCCAAAATTAGGATTCGGCTCTGAATCACTGTAATTATAGTCCATGTAAGCGCTGTGAGACCTAGTGCAAGTCTGAGTCAGCATTTGATGTTAAAATGATAATTGATGGAAAGACCCCCCCCCCCCCCCCCCCCCCCCCCCCCCCCCCCGCCCAAACAAACAAACAGAGAGAGAGAGACCCACACAGACCCAGTCATTTCACTTTTGTTGGTTGGTTGATTGGTTGGTTTCGCTGATTTTCACCTATGACATCATTCACAATCTTCAAATTTAATATGTGACCTTTCCCATGGCTGACGTCACATTTCAGGCCTGCTCATTCACCTGTGACCCTATCTTTATGCCACGCGCGTGGTCACCCCCCCCCCCCCCCCCCCCCCCCCACACACACACACACACACGCACACACTTCCCCAAATAGTCCCATTCCTTTCATTTTAATCCGTTTGTTTGGAACCACCTGGCAAGTATACCTTGATGGACATAGGAAAGTGAAGAAGGTCAATTATCATTCACACACAATAAGAATTCTCAAGACAATCCAGTTGTGTCTGTCCGTGGTGTGCAGCTGCCCTCTCCTGCGTGGATCCTATGGGTACACACACACACACACACACACACACACACACACAACACACACAAAAGCCAAAGCGCCAAGGCCTTGCTTGAGAGGTCGGATACTTATAGACTGGAGCACTTAGATTGTTCTGAGAATCTTCATTGTGTGTGAAAGTTGATTCTCCTCATTTATTATATTTGGCCATCAAGGTACAAGCCAGATGGTTCCAAGCAAGACAGATCAGTGTCTAAGGAATGGGACTATTTGAGCACTTGGAGCTGATGTAAAGATAAGGTCACGGGTGAGTGCAATGGCCTGAAATGTGCCGTCTACTAAGGGGAAGGTCATGTATTTGAAGATTGTGAATTCAACGGTGAAAATTCCCCAAGCCAAGGGAAGGTAACTGAGTGGGAGTTGTTCCTTTTGCTCAGTTATCAGTTTAACGTGAAATGCTGACTCACATACAGGGCAGGCCTCTAAACGTTTACATGGATTATGATGGTGGCTCTGCGCAAAATGCTAACTGTGGCGTGTGGCCTGGGGGCTCGGTCAGTACAAAGAGTTCCCCCTCTGCCTGGACGCGCTCTGTGCCAGGTGACTTCCTCCTTTCTGTAACTCTCTTTGACTCTGCTTTTTTTTTTTTTTTATTGTCGGGGATGGGGGCAACATCACTGCAGTCTCCCAAATCTTCACACACACACACACACACACACACACACACACAAAGCGCAAGCGGTGTGTGGGTGGGGTGGGAAAGGGTGGGATGGATGGGGGTAGTCGTGGGTAGTGGGGTGGGGGGTGGGGGGAATCTCCTTTTCCAGTTAGACTGAGGGGTCCCTTTTTTTTTTTTTTTTTTCCAATTTCCAAACTCGTGTAAGAGCGGGGGAAAGGAAAGGGTGGGGACGCACCGTAACATGCCGTTCACATTTTTTGGTTTCAAATTTGGGGGCTCCGGAAGGCACTCCTCTCAACTGCCCACTTACCCTGCCACCTGCCCCCACCCCCCCCCCCCCCCCCCCCCCCCCCACACACACACACACACACATACACACACATACCCCAGTTCTTACTCTTCTGCTAAGGAAATTTGTTATTTCTGTCTCGTCTTCTAGGCCACTCAGAGGCAGAGCACCCACACCCTTCATTCCAGCCCTCCATCCCAAGTCACAGCCTGGCCCATCCCCACAGCCAAGGCATTGGCAATCCACAGGGTGAAGTCCATGTCGAGTCATCATGAGGCATCCAACCAGACGCTGTACTGCTGCGAGTCATTTCAGTGCCTGTCGTGATTCAACATACGCAGGACGCCACCTACTAAGCCCCCCAACCTCCCCCACCCCCACCCCACTGATGACAATAATTGCACATTCCCGGAGCCTGCGCAACCATGTGCGTCCGACGACCGTCCCAATGAATCGGCCAATGTTGAAGATCCTAACAGAATCACATCGAGGTCATAGACGTGGAGAGGCAATTGAAATGGAGGTCACCATGAGAGCAGGGCATGAACGGCCACAAAATTTGTGATCTCCTTTACTTCCTTTTTTTTTCTTTTTTGAATGTTGATTGATGATGATGATGATGATGATGATACGGATTTTCATTCTGGTCTGAGACTGCATGACAAGCTGTTCTCTATGCTTACTTTTATATCATGGTATCAACCAGGTCAGAGAAATACAGACACCTGCACTGTTGGTCAGGAAATTTGAGCAACACTCTCAGAGACGCATCCATTTATCAAGTGTATGGAACTCGACTGTGTGGTCCCAGTCTTCTCAGCTGAGCCCACTCCAACCTCAGCTCTCGGTAGGAGCCGGTTAAGCCAGAAAAATCCCACAAAGAAACGGCTGTGATGGGAATTGAACCAACGATCTCCCGGCCAGGAAATCCGTGACGCCAACCACTTGGCCAATGCGGCTGGTAACAAGGCAGTCAGGCATACCATTTTTCCACAATGCACACAATATACTACCATGCCCCATCAGCAATAGCAGGACAATTTATGCTGCTTTCCGTCCCTGCTTCCTCTTTTCTCCTCTACCCTCGTCTTTCACTTCAATCCATCTCTCTTCTTCTTCTCCTTTGCCTTCCTCTCTCTCTCCCTTTTCATCAGTTTGTATGCGAGTTGTATGTAATGCACTTCAGCCAGTCTGTCTGTCTGTCCATGATGTTTTCAGGACAACCAGCAGGACACCAAGAGGCACCTCCTCCTCCTGCAAAATCAGTCACAGGTCAGTCTCTCTCTCTCTCTCTCCGGCACCTGGTCCTCTTGCAAAATCAGTCACAGGTCAGTCCTCTTTCCTTTGCCTCTCTCTCACTCTCCCCATCTGTGTGTGTGTGTGTGTGTGTGTGTGTGCGCGCGCTTGTGAGTGCACATTCACGCACGCACGCACTCGTGCACACGCACACTCGCCCACATACACATACACACGCACACACATAATGCACACACAGACGCACGCACGCACACACAGACATGCGCAAAAACAACACACACACACACACACACACACACACACACACGCACGCACACACACACACACACACACACACATACACACACACACACACACACACACACACTCACATTATATCCTTCCGTTTTTTTTTTTTTAGTGGCACCAGTAATGATGGCACTCCAGCGGACTGCAGTTCCTGCAGCTCCCACCACCCCTACTGCTGTGGTTAAACCACACACCTGCCTTGCCTAGGACTGGACCGCAACCAACAACCGCTACTCCTGGAGTACAGCAAACTACACCTGCCATGCCTGCCCCAAGAATACAGCAAACATCTGCCACTCCTGCTCAACAGTACAGCCAACACCTGCCGCCTCTGCCCCAAGAGTACAGAAAACACCTGCCACGCCTGCTACAAGAGTACAGCAATCGACACCTGCCGCTCCTGCTTCTGGAGTAAAACAAATACCTGCTGCGCCTGCACCGAGAGTGCAGCAAACATATGTTGCCTCTGCTCCAAAAGTACAGCAAACACCTGCCACTCCTATTTCAGGAGGACAGCAAACACCTGTGTTGCCCCTGTTCCAGAAGTACAGCAAACCACACTCGCCGCCCCTGTTGCTAAAGTATCTCAAGCGACATCTACTAATCAAGGGGCTGACGTACAAACGGCAATGTCTGCCATTTCTGCTCCTGGAGGTACGCTGTCTACTTAATAACACACACAGGCCACAATTAGGATTTTGCACTAGAAATACTGTATAATCCATGTAAGCGTTTTACGGCCGGCCATAAAGTTCAGCCAGCATTAGATGTTAACTGTTCAAAAGAACAACTCCCTACCAATTACTTCCTTGGGGGGGGGGGGGGGGGGGGGGGGGGAGGGGGTTTCACTAATGAAATCACAATCTTCAAATACTTGACCTTCCCATTTGTTGACGCCACATTTCAGGCCTTTGCACTCATCTGTGACCTTATCTTTGCACACCAGCTTCTTTGAAGCGTCCAAACAATCCCATTCCTTTGATTTAAATCTGTCTGCTTGAAACCACTGCCATGTACCTTGATGGTCATATGAAGGAAAGTTAAGAGAATCAACTTTCAGATGCAACGAAAACTCTTGAAACAATCTAACTGCGCCAGTCTATAAATGCTCGACTCAAAGCCTTGACGCATTAAGGTTTGGTGTGCAGCCACAATGTGATAGCGTGGGTATAATTACGTCCCTTTGTGGATGGGGCACGCAGCATCTTCTAGAGCAGGGGCTCTTCTGGGTCATGCCTGTGGGCTTATTGGGTCAATGTTGATTCATCATGGGAGCCAGTTTGCGTCTGTCCCAGAGGTTGGAAGGAGTGTGGTGTTGACATATAACGACAGCCAGTGTCTGTCCCAGATGTAGTAACTCTGTGTTGATTCTCCAAAATGGCCAGTCTGTGTCTGTGTCTGATGTGATAACACTGTGTTGATTCACCGAGATGGCCAGTCTGTGTCTGTGCCTGATGTAATAACACTGTGTTGAATCACCAAGATGGCCAGCCTGTGTCTGTCCCTGATGTAATAACACTGAGTTGAATCACCAAGATGGCCAGTCTGTGTCTGTGCCTGATGTAATAACACTGAGTTGAATCACCAAGATGGCCAGTCTGTGTTTTTCCCCGATGTAGTAGTAACACTGAGCTGATTCACCAAGATGGCCAGTGTGTGTCTGTCACTGATGCAGTAACACCGAGTTGAATCACCAAGATGGCCAGTGTGAGTCTGTCACTGATGTAGTAACTCTGTGTTGATTCACCAAGATGGCCAGTGTGTGTCTGTCCCCGATGTAGTAACACTGTGTTGATTCACCAAGATGGCCAGTCTTTGTCTGTCACTGATGCAGTAACACCGAGAAGAATCACCAAGCTGGCCAGTCTGTGTCTGTCCCAGTTGTAAATACCAGATTGTTTACGAGTACAAAATTATAACAGCCTTTATAATAAGATGGCTTTGCATGCAATCTTCCCCTTGGTGCTAGGTCCATCTGATTAGAAATGATGTCTGCCAGCAACATTCTGGCAAGGTATCTGTGGTGGATCTTGGCACCGTGGGCAGGGCAGTGTCCCATCCACAAACAGAGGTGTCTGCCGTCAGTTTGGCTGTCTACTGGACATGGAGAGCAAGTTGGTTTAGCACTGTGACCTTAAAGCGTCCCATTTTGGGGACACTTTATTTGTAAGCCTCTCAGAAGGGAATATTATTGTTTGTGAGCATAATCATGTTTGTTCCCATCAATAAAGCTTGAAATGGGCTTTTGCATTTAAATGCACACATATGCACATGCGCACACACACACACACACACACACACACATACACACACACACAGCACATACACAGACACACACACACAAAACACATACACAGACACACTTGCTGTTCTGACGAGAGGATGAAGTCACTTGTTACCGCCAAACCCACCCTGACTAAGACATAGACTGAACCCCTTGTTCCAGGCAAAGGGATGTGACAGGAGTCTGGGAGGGGGGAATAAAACAACAGCAAAAAACACCTCAATGAATGATCATGTTCCCGATCAGATGACAGAATGAAATAGTGCTGCCGGATGGGTCAAAGCTGGCCGACCAAAACACAGCCAAAGAAATGAAATGTATCACGCATGAACTGCTTTCCTGTCACACACACTAACCTGGTTGCTATTGATGGAAATGCAAAACAGCATTTTTTTTTTTTCGGAAAGGGGGGGGGGGGGAAGCAGCGTGTGTGTGTGTGTGTGTGTGTGTGTGTGTGTGTGTGTTTAGTGTGTGTGTGCCTGCATGTGTGTGTGTGTCTATCCCTGCGTGCATATACATGTGCGCGAGTGTGTGTGTTTAGCGTGCGTGTGTGTGTTAGGTGTGTGCGTGTGCATATGCGAGTGCATGCATGCATGTGTGTGTATTTAAATGAAAAAGCCCATTTCCACTATTCCACAGTGTTCATATTTCCTGGATACAAACATCCGCCACTCAAATCATTTGTCACATAAACTGAAGGCACTGTTACAGACATAGGGAAGTCACGTTTTACAGACACAATGAAGTCTCTTGTTGCAGACATAACCAGCTTGACACTGCAGTCATTTGTCACCGTTAAAATGAAGTTACTTGTTACAGACACACTGGAGACATTTGTTGCAGACAAAATGAAGTCACCTGTTATAGACTGAATGGAATCATTTGTTACAGACATAATGAAGTCACTTGTTGCATACAAAATGAAGTCACTTGTTGCATACATAACAAAGTCACTTGTTGAGAAAATGAAGTCACTTGTTGCAGACATAACAAGTCACTTGTTGACAAAATGAAGTCACTTGTTGCAGACATAACAAAGTCACAAGGTTACAGACACAATGAAGTCAGTAGTTACAGACACGATGAAGTCACTTGTTACAGACACGATGAAGTCATTTGTCACAGACACAATGAAGTCACTTGTTACAGACAATGAAATGACTTGTTACAGACACAATGAAGTCACTTGTTACAGACAATGAAATGACTTGTTACAGACACAATGACGTCACTTGTTATAGATAATGAAATGACATGTTACAGACACAATGAAGTCATTTGTTACAGACAATGAAATGACTTGTTACAGGCACAATGAAGTCATTTGTTACAGACAATGAAATGACTTGTTACAGACACAATGAAGTCACTCGTTACAGACAATGAAATGACTTGTTACAGACACAATGAAGTCATTTGTTAGAGACACAATGAAGTCACTTGTTACAGATATTATGAAGTCACTTGTCACAGACACAATGAAGTCACTTGTTACAATGAAATGACGTGTGTTTCAGACACAATGAAGTCACTTGTTACAGACACAATGAAGTCATTTGTTACAGACGCAAACAAAGGGGGCACAGGCATCAACAATTTCCATGTCAGCTAACCCCCTGGAGATATAGACACATGATGGGAGATCTCCAGCTGCTGGGTGCTGTCAACATGCTGGCTGCCTAAACTATCAATAATATAATTGTGTGTGGGAGACTGTGCATGTGAGTCTGCCAGTCCAAGTCCTATAACCTTTCCCATATATCACCTAAATTTTTACGCGCCGTACATCATGGGTCTCCAAGACCCACGCTTTTTGTTAAGGAATAAACTTGTGCCGTATATATGTGGGTCTCCATGGACCCTTGTGTCTTCTTCTGAAGGAATAAACCTTTGCCGTACATCATGGGTCTCCATGGACCCTTATTGTCCCTGAAGGAATGAACCCTTGCTGTTACATTATGGGTCTCCATGGACCCTTGTTGTCTTCTGAAGGAATAAACCCTTGCTGTTACGTTATGGGTCTCCATGGACCCTTGTCTTCTGAAGGAATAAACCCTTGCTGTACATCATGGGTCTCCACGGACCCTTGTTATCTTCTGAAGGATAAACCTTTGCCATACATCATGGGTCTCCATGGACCCTTGTTGTCTTCTGAAGGAATAAAACTTTGCCGTACATCATGGGTCTGCTCAGACCCATAACAAACTGGGTCGCTTTTTGTTTTTGTTTACTCGTTGTCGTCAGAATGCATGAGTCTGTCTGGCCAGACCCACGACGTACCGCATGTCAGATTTTCTTCTTTGAGCATATGGGTCTGCTCAGACCCACAAAGTACTGGGATTTTTTTTGGTTTTGTTTGGTCCTTTGTTTACCAACGAAAACAGACGGTTTTTTTGGTACAGATGTAAGGCCATGTTTTTGTTGACAAAGTCATAAAGTTTGGTGGAGATAACTTAAAAATGTACAAAGGTACCCAGTTATCAAGTGATAGCTTAAACATGTACAAAGGTACCCAGTTATCAAGTGATAGCTTAAACATGTACAAAGGTACCCAGTTATCAAGTGATAGCTTAAACATGTACAAAGGTACCCAGTTATCCAGTGAAAATCGTGAGCATGGGTCATTCCAGACCCACTATGCATGGGGAAGGTTTAATGGAAGGAGTATTGCAGTACCGCTGCATTTGTTCCGTTCCACCTACAGGAAAAAAAAAAAAAAAAAAAAAAAAAAAAAAAAAAGGGACAAACATAAGAAAGAATCAGAAAGGAAATGACAGCATTCCACCTACAGGAATAAAAAAAAAAAAAAATAAAAAAAAAAAAAGGACAAACATAAGAAGAATCAGAAAGGAAATGACAGCATTTTATTGCCATAACTGTCATTTTGGATCAGCAATAGTGTCTGGAATGTCCATGACCAACCAAGTCAACTCCGGTTACAAAAAATGCGAAAACTGTTCTGACATAAAATCATATGCAGGACTTTTTCTGCTAGCACATGATAAGATCATAAAGACAAAGTTTTGATCATCTGATTGTGATGACACAACATTTTATTTACAATTATATGATACATTAACATAAATCTTTAGTCAAAACTTTTGTTTTCCCGACAGTAGGGAAACTGACAAGAAATTATGCATTGTAGAGAATGAACAAGGGCACAACACTCATCTTTGCGCAAGCTTTTGATTTATTACAAATCTTTATCAAGTGGCTTAGAGGCACAGGCTAACTTTAAAAAAGGCAAAATAGCTATCAACCATAAAATAAAGCATCTAGAGTAATCTTGACATGCCATTCCATCATCTGTGAAATAGACACGATCTGCGTCCTCCATTAACTATTGTCTCTGGAAAAAACATATGGCGTGTCACCAGAACACTGTATTCTTTGAATTCCGTATGACAATCGTCTTACTGGTACTGGTGATTTTGAAGACCATACCATGTCTATCCTAGAAACACTACCGTCTTTGAAAATTTTTTTTTTTTTTAACATTCAAATAAATTTGAAATATCTCAAGAAAATTTTGCATAAAGTCTTTTTCTGATATAGCTGAGAAATGATCATAATGTTGAAAATTATGTGCAATCTCTAAAAATGCCTTTAACATCAACGAAATGGAGTCCAAAGAGAAACTGTTGGTAACTTATTATGACGAGTCTAAAATTTTTTTTAAAGTTAAGAAGGCATATCTCATAAATCGCAGCTCCCTACTTTAGGTTCTGATGTGGTGCTTTTGCATGAACTCCATATGTATATTTCATGGATCTTTTTTTTTATCAAAGACATTCACATAAATTTGAAATATTTTCCTACAATTTGATGATATTACTTGTGTTAATTTGAAGTATACAGATATAGACATTCACTGAGCTAGTAACAAGCTTTTGTGATAATATGAAATGATTCTTTGTTTCTGGAAAAAAAAAGAAACTTTTCCCCGAAGATGAAAACACAAATAAATGGTTCTCACACATGCTAACTTTAAAAAAGGCAAAATAGCTATCAACCATAAAATAAAGCATCTAGAGTAATCTTGACATGCCATTCCATCATCTGTGAAATAGACACGATCTGCGTCCTCCATTAACTATTGTCTCTGGAAAAAACATATGGCGTGTCACCAGAACACTGTATTCTTTGAATTCCGTATGACAATCGTCTTACTGGTACTGGTGATTTTGAAGACCATACCATGTCTATCCTAGAAACACTACCGTCTTTGAACAATTTTTTTTAACATTCAAATAAATTTGAAATATCTCAAGAAATTTTGCATAAAGTCTTTTTCTGATATAGCTGAGAAATGATCATAATGTTGAAAATTATGTGCAATCTCTAAAAATGCCTTTAACATCAACGAAATGGAGTCCAAAGAGAAACTGTTGGTAACTTATTATGACGAGTCTAAAAATTTTTTAAAGTTAAGAAAGGCATATCTCATAAATCGCAGCTCCCTACTTTAGGTTCTGAATGTGGTGCTTTTGCATGAACTCCATATGTATATTTCATGGATCTTTTTTTTTATCAAAGACATTCACATAAATTTGAAATATTTTCCTACAATTTGATGATATTACTTTGTGTTAATTTGAAGTATACAGATATAGACATTCACTGAGCTAGTAACAAGCTTTTGTGATAATATGAAATGATTCTTTGTTTCTGGAAAAAAAAGAAACTTTCCCCGAAGATGAAAAAACACAAATAAATGGTTCTCACACATATCTCTTCTCAGTTGCCAGGACTCACCAGCTAATATCAGGGTTGATGTACAATGCTCATGAAGTGAAAACCTTTACATTATGTTTGTTTCTTTCTTGTAGTACAATGCTAGCACGTCTCTCACTCTCCCACATATGCACACACACACACACACACACACATAAGCGCACTTGCACACACACACACACACACACACACACGCAGACACACACACACACACACACACCAAAATACACACACATACACACTAGCCAATATCTCAAGAAGACAGAATATAATCCACTGCAGCAGCGAAGTCTTGTGCAACATAGTGAGGTGGGGGGTTGATGCTGTTTTCATCTCCTTCACGATATTTACCTGCCCACACAAAATAACTGGAATACAGTGAAGAAAGGCAGGATAGAGAAGGCTGGGAATGGGTGATAGATAGGGGGTAAAGAGA
Source organism: Conus betulinus (assembly GCA_016801955.1). Lineage (NCBI taxonomy): Eukaryota > Metazoa > Mollusca > Gastropoda > Neogastropoda > Conidae > Conus > Conus betulinus. Next base: position 90,524 of record JADBJO010000934.1, read on the forward strand.
GAGACTGAGAGCAAGAGAGAGAGCGAGCGAGCGAGAGAGAGAGAGAGAGAGAGAGAGAGAAAAAGCAAATATAGAGTTGACATATGTCAATTCTCTGTGTGTGTGCGCGTGTGTGTGTGTGTGTGTGTGTGTGTACTTGCGGGTGTATGATGGTATATGTGTGTGTGTGTATGCGTGCATGCCTATATGTGTGTGTCTTTGAATATTTGTGTATGTGTTTGTGTGTGTGTGTATGTGTGAACGTGTGTGTGTGTGTGTGTGTGTGTGTGTGTGTGTGTGTGTGTGTGTGTGTGTGTGTGTGTGTGTGTGAGTGTAAACACATGCATACACACAAAAAACACACCTGTTTTCACCAAAATTCCTTTCATGCCGCAGTTTTGTGCCCCGCCAATGTCGTCCCGTACATCCTGCAAAAAATCAGGTCACCCATATTTTCCTACGTAACCCTCTCAACAACTCTTTTTCATATCATGTTTCTTCTTTCATTCAAAACAACGATTAGTATGTTGAACAACCCATGTTACCAAAACACCAAGGTTGAGCATGTTCATGACAGCTAAATCATGCAGAGGATGCTGGGAAGTTAACTCTCTTGACAAGCGGGCGCCCGCTAGCGCCCAACCGGAAATCACACAGCCAAAAGGCTGAGCGCCTTCCAGCGCCCGGTAAAACACGTGGCAACAATGAGTGCCGCCATGTTTCTAGTAGAAAAGGAAGTCTTGCGAGAACGTGATTCCTTCTTCCTGTAGCCATTTTCTTCCGTCTGCAAAAAAAAAACGCGAGTCGATGCGTGCCGTGGTTCTCAAGTTACGAATTTTTTAAAGTTTTGAGGTCGAAATGCTGTTTTTTTTTCACCATGGCTAATCTTGATTTCCGCTGTTCTATAATGAGATTTAGTGATGGAGATACTGTGATTTGTAGAATTTACGGCATAAGACTTAGTGAAAGTGCTGGGTAATGAAGCTTAGAGTGACCTAGATTTCGACTGGGATGAGGTTCCAGGTATGATGAACAACAACGATTCGGAAGAAAGTTCTTAGAAGAAGATTTTTTTTTTTTTCTAGAGTAAATGGCTCATGTGACATTCTTCAAACTTACGATATAGCAACATATATATTCGTAGGAATTTTAAAATTATTTTCATTTCATTCTTTCCTTTCCTCTCTTTTAAATTATTTTTTTTTAAATGGGTAACCATGTTCAAATTACGGAGTTACCTATCTTGCCGATGGTTTTCGGTGTAACTAAGCTCAGGTAAGTGCATACTGAAGAGGGTTAATTCCCCGTTGGGTACATCACACAATGTCATCATAGATTAGGTAGGTCCAGCCTACCAGCCGCCGCCGTGGCGAAGTGGTTAGCGTCGCGGACTCCCGGCTGGGAGGTCGTGGGTTCGAATCCCATCAGAAGTCATGTGGGTTTTTCTGCCCCGACCGGCTCCTACCCAGAGTTGAGTTTGCTGCGGACTCAGTTGGGAAGACTGGGACCACACAGTCGAGTTTCATCCACTAATGGATGCGTTTCTGAGAGTGTTGCTCAAATTTCATGACCAACACTGCAGGTGTCTGTATCTCTCGGGCCTGGTTGACGCCAGATATATATTATGAGAGGAAGCGTAGAGTACAGCCCTGTCATGTAGTCTCAGACCGAAATGGAAATCCGTAGCATCATCATCATAATCATCCTCATTCTCATCGATCAGCAAAAAAAAAAGTCTCAAATTCTGTGGCCCTTCATGCCCTGCTCTCATGGTGACCTCAGTTTTCGATGTCTTCTCCACGTCTGTGGCCTTGGTTTGGTTCCGTCGGGGTCACCGGTATCGGCGAGTCCATGGGGGCTGTCGTTTGACGGATGTGGTGGCGCCCTCCGGAGGGAGAGCTCACTCACGCCGGCTCCGCGACTAAGCAATTATTGTCGTCAGTAGGGGGCTTAGTAGGTGGTGTCCTGCGTATGTTAGATCAGAACAGGCGCCACTGACCACCACTGAAGTGACTCGGCAGCAGTGCAGTGTCTCCTCCGGTGGTTGCCTCTTGACGACTTGACATTGACTGCTGCCTGTGGATTGCCGGTGCTGGGGCTGCGGCGGCGGGGCCGACCGGGCTGTGGCTGTGGACAGGGTGTCGGAATGAGCGGCGTGGGTGCACTGCCTCTGCGGGTGGCGCAGAGGTTGGGACAGCAAAAAAAAAAAAAAAAAAAAAAAAAAAAAAAAAGGTAGGTCCAGCCTAACAAAATATCTCCACATCTAAAATGAACCTCTAACATGAAGTCTGTGTGTTTTTTTATGGTATGAAAGAAGTGTGCTTTTATTGTGAAAACTATCTAACACACAAACCATACACTGCGTTGGCGAGCTTGTGCAACGATTCAAGCCGCGGGCTATCCGTGACCCGCAAACAACAACATCCGGAAAAGTGTTCGGAACTTTGACACACTATATGCACAGCGACGATGTTGGTACCATATGAAACAGAAAAACCTGCAGAATTGATCGGTATAAAGTTCGTCATAGTTCCTTTTCATTAAGTGCCGCAAATTTTGTGCCGAAAGACTAGCATAAACTTCAAAAGCATATCAACATCGCTAATTCTGAACAAAACATATTGAAAGACCACTCTCGTTTTGTAGAAAAATCAATGCTCTCTTTTCGTTCGTGTATATAAGGACGCACAGGCTGCTGTGTATAAGTTCCGGGCAGGATAAAGAGAGAACCCCGTAGTCCAATCGGCATTCAGCATTCCGACAACGGGGGGGGGGTACGAAGCTGACACGATGTTCGAGTCGAGTGGCGAGTTTAAACCGATGGATCTCAACGATTTTGAGCGTGATCTTGGTAAGTATGCGAACGATTCATTTGTTTAAGCCCTTGCCCTGTTATTTTCAAGGAATTTGTGTTTCTTAACTCTGGAAATTATTTTAGAAGTTTTTTTTTTTCATCAGACATGTGCTCGGTCGAGTGGTGGTTGTTAGCTCCCGTGATCAGTACTAATGGTTGCAATCGGTGATCAACCTTTTAGTTTTAAAACAATTTCATAGAATAACTTTTACCCAAGCTCGTTCAGATTTTTTATAAAAAGGTTTATGATTTTTTGTCTAGAGCAAAAAAAATTACGAAGTAAGATAAAATTTGGCAGCTGTAACTTCGACAGGGACGATAACTCAGGTTTCAGACCTCAATGAAAATTGAAAGTAGCAGCAGTTGTTTTGGATTAATTTGCAGTACTGTTGTACCAAAATGAATCAATGAATTAATAAAATCAATAAATTGATAAATAAATGAGATAAAAGGAAAAAAAAAAAAAAACTAAAAAGTAAAACAAAAAATACTCATTAACTAATTAAAGAGAATGTTAGCTTGAAGCTGCAGTATGAGTGTGGCATATGTACTAAAAATAGGAGAGTAAGAAAATCAGAATTTGGAAACTTGAAGCATGTATTATAATAAAATGACTAGCTGTGTGTGTGTGTGTGTGTGTGTGTGTGTGTGTGTGTGTGTGTGTGTAGCTGGTAGCATTCACTTAAAAGTCTTATTGAAAATTGTGGCAATGTGTATTTTTAAAAAATTTTTTACTGTTGAATCATATATCCATAAATGATAGAACTTTGTATATATATATATATAAAAAAAAAAATGTTCTTCAAAGTTATCATGCACTTTCATTCACAGTCTCTGAATTTCAAACAATCCATTTTCATCACTGATAGATCAAAACAAATGTCCAGTTATTAACTGTGTTCAGTTTATTCAAATTGTGTGTGTGTGTGTGTGTGTGTGTGTGTGTGTGTGTGTGTGTGTGTGTGTGTGCATGTGTTGCATGTGTATGTGTGTGTGTGTGTGTGTGTGTGTGTGTGTGTGTGTGTGTGTGTGTGTGTGTGTGATAAATTTCAGAAGATGACCAGTACCTGCAAGAATCTGACAGTAGCACTGAAGAAGAACCACAAGAGCCAGATCATTCAGCACTTTTGGAACATGAAATAAATATTTGTCATCAGTCTTCTGATGATGAATCAGACTATGAATTTCCATTCAATTTCTCAGGCCAGGGACAGTCAGTAGCAGTTTTCTATGATGATGCATTTTACATTGGTCAAGTACTAGAAATTGTTAGACCTGACCTTGCTTGCATTTCCTTCATGGACCAGAAAGGAACAGAAAACCTGTTTAGATGGCCGTTGTCAGACTCCACATTGGGGAAGTTGCAAGTAAATATGTCTTTTATTCAGACTTCAACATTCTACCAAAGAACAGAGTTTGGAGCATTTGACTGTACCCAGCAGGGAACCCTGAAAAAGAAGATACAAACAATATGTTAAAAAGTACTGTTAATGTTGGGGTACAAAATGGAGATGGCCAGTTTTATCTTAATGGTGATTGAAAAACAGGAACATGGAAAGAGGGTGATTTTTCTGGTATTTGAAAAGTTTTTAAGACAGTTGTGATTTACTGTTCCTTTTGGACATATATTTCATTATTTGCCTGTTATTTGGAACATATTTGCTTGGTGAAATTCTTGAGCATTTGATTCTGTCCCCGTGATGACGACGGAATATATGTGGAATGTAGGTGATTTTGTTTACTTTGATGTAATTTGTACATAAAGGTGAAGGTTGAACTCATGGATGTTTTTACCTTTAGTTTCCTTCTTCAATGCTGATTATTTTGATACCTCTACTTTGTCTGTAGCATGTGTCGTTCCAGAGTTATGGGTTGTTAAGTAACGGTACCCTGTGTTTGCCACAAAATGACACGTCGACAAATCAGCATTTTAGTCATTTTTGAAGAGGCACAGCTAAAAAATGAATAATCATTGAGCTCTGGAAAAAAATAGGCTCAGTGTATCCATCACAGATAATAACTCTGCCAATCTGAGAGTATATTAGGTGAATAGTTCAGAAGATATGAGGGTCCAAACATGGCCCTTTGGCAAAAACGTGAAAAACGCCATTTTTTTACCCAATTTTAAAGCTCAATATCTCAAAAACTATTAAACCTATGGCCTTGAAATTTGGCATGTGTATCACTTTTAATGGGGTCTTTTGAAAAATACAAAAACATTCCATATTTTTTTCAAAATTAGACTTTGAGACTGGTCAAGGAAAAAGAATCGTTAGTTCGTAAAATGGAACTTAACGATGACGTCTGACGAACTGAAAGCATGTCAAACGACAGAGGGACTGCTTGGCAACTGGTTTGAAAACAGCCAATAAGAAAGGAGACTTTTCAGGGGAAACAATTCATGTTGTTGTTATCACTACTAAAAATAAACAATACCTATAGACAACATTTTAACCCCACATATGGGAGAAGATTATTAATATTATTCTATATCACAAACAATACACGAACAATTTGAACTGATTGCTTGAGTAAATTTGTATTTTACGAATACACAAAATATTGAATTCCATAAAGGTGTATATCAATGGTCATGAGCCCATGGATAGACAATATTCAAAATTGTTGCACAAATTTATATTTCTTCAGTGATTAGATGACGTCCCAACACACCACACCTTATTAATTTATTTAAAAGATTATTGTAGAAAAGTCACATGAAAATGAGTCAAAAGGCATCGCCAGCAGGAATGGCCCTTTTCATGCTCATAAGATTTTGTGTGGGGTGTGTGTACAAGTAACTTCACAGTGATCAAGTGACCAGCTCACATCTCCAATCATCAGGCAATGCTGGGGCACACAGCCAAACTCCTTCACTGCTGCCATGAAAAACGACGCCTCCGGCTTGCCCACCACCTCTGCCTTCTGACCCGTCGCGTATTCCAGCGCCGCAACAAAGGGACCTGACCACAGAGAACACGACTGAAATAACAATAAATGTTTAAAAGAAAGGGTATTCGTTCCGCAAGACAATACAAACAGACTACAGGACAAAACATGATGCATTTTGACCTCTCTGGTCTTCTTCAGCCCAAAACAAACTACATACAGGACAATGAAAAAGAAAAACGAGCAACCACAGTTTATTCTAATACCCAAGATCCCTTTCCCAACGGCCTTGTTTTCATTCAATACCCATTTTCCACTGAATATGAGAAGATAAGTGGTTGCTCCTTCATTTTTTTTCCTATCCGGGTATGGATGTGAGGTTAGCTCCTTTCTTTCCTACTTTTTTTTCTATCCTCATGATATGGTAATAGTATGTTCTAAGTGGGGATGAAGTGCTTGTTTTGACAGATTAATGCCACGTGGGGATAAGACACTTGTATACACAGATAAGTGCGAGAAAACCAACATTACTTTATAGACAATTACTAATATGTAAACAGTAATGTTACATGGTTCAAGTTCACATGAAAATCTGTCGCCCCTCGGAAGACACTTCGGATCCCCTCTTTGGCACAACCTGCCCAGGTCTTCACACACTTTGTTCTGGTGCCATGTTCCATCCTTCCGGCTTGTTTAGTTCTAGTCGGTTCAGAAATCGTTTTGCCAGCAAACAAAGCAAATACACCGAGAGATGCTAGCACACACACACACACACACACACCACCCCAGTAATTACCTGGTCCCAACGCTAGGCCATCTTTCCTCTTGTAATAGCGAGCTTTGTGAATGGCTATCAGTGGCGCTCCTGTCGCAGCAAGCTAAAAATAGAAACCATACATGGTTATTAGTGGCGCTCCTGTCAGCAGCAAGCTAAAAATAGAAACCATACATGGGTATTAGTGGACCTCCTGTCAACAGCAAGCTAAAAATAGAAACCAAACATGATTATTAATGGCGTTCCTGTCAACAGCAGGCTAAAAATAGAAACCATACATGGTTATTAGTGGACCTCCTGTCAACAGCAAGCTAAAAAAATAGAAACCATACATGGTTATTACTGGACCTCCTGTTAATAGCAAGCTAAAAATAGAAACCAAACATGGTTATTAATGGCGTTCCTGTCAACAGCAGGCTAAAAATAGAAACCAAATATGGTTATTTGTGGACCTTCTGTCAACAGCAAGCTAAAAACAGAAACCAAACCTGGTTATCAATGGTGCTCGATCCTGTCAACAGCAGGCTAAAAATAGAAACCAAACATGGCTATTAATGGCGCTCCTGTCAGCAGCAGGCTATCAATAGAAACCAAACATGGTTATTAGCAGTGCTCCTATCAACAGCAGGCTAAAAATAGAAACCAAACATGGTTCTTAGTGATGCTCCTAAAAAACAGAAATCAATTATGGTTATCAGTACTGTTCCTGTCAGCAGCAGGCTTAAAATAGAAATCAAATATGCTTATCAGTGGTGTTCCTGTCAACAGCAGGCTAAAAAAATAGAAACCAAACATAATTGTTAATGGAGGTCCTAAAAACAGAAATCAAATATGATGATTATCAGTGCTCCTTCTGTCAGAAGCATGCTAAAAATAAAAACTAAACATGGGTTATCAGTAGAACTTCTGTCAGAAGCTAAAAACAGAAGCCAAACATGGTTATCAGTGGAAATTCTGTCTACAGCAGACTAAAAATAGAAACCAAACATGGTTATTAGTGGCGCTCCTTAGAAACCAAACATGGTTATTAAAGGTGCTCCTAAAAAAAGAAACCAAACATGGTTATTAGTAGTACTCCTAAAAATAGGAACTAAACATGGCTGTAAGTGGTGCTCCTTCAAATAGAAACCAAACATGGTTATTACTATATTAGTGGTGCTCCTAAAAATAGAAACAAACATGGTTATTAGTGGTGCTCCTAAAAATAGAAACCAACATGGTTATTAGTGGTGCTCCTAAAAATAGAAACCAAACATGGTTATTAGTGGTGCTCCTAAAAAAAAGAAACCAAACATGGTTATTAGTAGTGGTGCTCCTAAAAATAGAAACCAAACATGGTTATTTGTGGTGCTCCTAAAAAAAGAAACCAAACATGGTTATTAGTGGTGCTCCTAAAATATAGAAACCAAACATGGTTATTTGGTGCTCCTAAAAATAGAAACCAAACATGGTTATTTGTGGTGCTCCTAAAAATAGAAACCAAACATGGTTATTAGTGGTGCTCCTAGAAACAGAAACCAAACAAGGTTATTAGAGGTGCTCCTAAAGATAGAAACCCAACATGGTTATTTGTGGTGCTCCTAAAAATAGAAACCAAACATGGTTATTAGTGGTGCTCCTAAAAATAGAAACCAAAAATGTGGATTTGTGGTGCTCCTAAAAATAGAAACCAAACATGGTTATTAGTGGTGCTCCTAGAAACAGAAACCAAACAAGGTTATTAGTGGTGCTCCTAAAGATAGAAACCAAACATGGTTATCAGTGATGCTCCTAAAAATAGAAACCAAGCATAGTTATTAGTGGTGCTCCTGAAAATAGAAACCAAACATTGTTCTTAGTGGCACTCCAGTCAACAGCAGACTAAAAATTGAAACCAAACATGGTTATTAGTAGTACATCTGTCGGCAGCAGGCTCAAAATAGAAACCAACCATCGGTATCAAAAGTGCTCTTGTGAGCAGCAAGCTAGAAATGGAAACCAAACTTGGCCTCAGCATTTTTCCTCTTAGCAGAAGGCTGAAAATAGAAACCAGACATAACCTACCAGTGATGCTCCTGTCAGCGGCAGACAAAAGAAAAAAATAATAAACCAACAACTGGTACCAGTTTCAGCAGTGGGAAAAAGAAAAAAAAAAAAAAAAGAAACAAACTACTGCTATCAATGATGCTTCTATCGGCAGCAGGCTAAAAATAGAAACCAGCTGTAACTATCAGTGATGTTCTTGTCAGTGGCACGTTAAAAATAGAAAACCAGATGTAACTGTCAGTGATGTTCTTGTCAGTGGCATGTTAAAAATAGAAACCAGATGTAACTATCAGTGATGTTCTTGTCAGTGGCACGTTAAAAATAGAAACTAGCTGTAACTATCAGTGATGTTCTTGTCAGTGGCACGTTAAAAATAGAAACCAGATGTAACTATCAGTGATGTTCTTGTCAGTGGCACGTTAAAAATAGAAACCAGATGTAACTATCAGTGATGTTCTTGTCAGTGGCACGTTAAAAATAGAAACCAGATGTAACTATCAGTGATGTTCTTGTCAGTGGCACGTTAAAAATAGAAACCAGCTGTAACTATCATCAGTGATGTTCTTGTCAGTGGCACGTTTAAAAATAGAAACCAGATGTAACTATCAGTGATGTTCTTGTCAGTAGAAACCAGACACAACACAAAAACAGAATCCATTTTCAAAACTAATTATTCATGGCAAAGAAAGGAATAGCTTTCAAAATGAAACACACACACACACACACACACACACACACACACACACACACACACACACACACTCACACACACAGAGAGATATAGATGGACAAACAGATCGATCGATCAATCAACTGACAGATAGACAGGTAGATGGATAAACAAATATATCTATAGACCTTGGTATATATAGAAAAGACACACAAACAGACAGATACAAATTTGTCAAAGAAGAGGTTTAAGTGCCTATAGTAGTCTCTGATTCAGATTTGTTCTGCTTGAAATCCACTTCAACATTTAACTTATCTGCATAGAACATAGTGTGGATTTTATCAGAGAGATACTTTATCAAAGACTAGGCTGCCTAAACCTTGTCTCTGCCATGCTCATGCAATATTTTGTGCAGTTCATAATTGTAAAGGAACATTTGTGAGCATAAACTGTGGAAGCAAATCACAGAAATAACAAGTGATACGATACCATAGCAAGCGTGAAGCTTGGTCGTCTGCTGCAAACTGCACGACTGGTAAAACAAACCTATCCCTCGCCACTCTTACAAAAATGGAAATGTGCAGTTTAGTGCCAACGGCTGACTTTCACTTTCAGCACATTTTATCCCCCTCATGCCCATTTCATTAACACATTGCATTTCATTCGGTACCAAAAACGCAGTATATGTTACTGTAAAATACATTGTGGAAATTTCAGCTGATCCCTTGTGAATCAGAGCTTCCACTCACAATTAGGGTATTTCCATTTGATCTATAACTTGTCCTGTATATTGTGCATGTGTGAAAGATAAGGACAATATATACGCCCAGTTCTATTAATAAATCGCTCAACTGAATTCTTTTTTGCTTCGTAAAGCTTGATTCACACAGTACAGACTGTAACAAGCAAGAAGATTGTGATCCTGAAAATGGTCATCATCTCCAGGACCTAAGACATGCATCAAACCCATATGGATTCTCACAGTAAATCTCGGGAGCGCTCATTTTGTTTTCAAGGTCTCATTTGCTAATTATAGTTCATTTCTATATTTCCAGAGCTGCCACAGCCCTCAAAGTAGCATTTTGACATTTTAAGTGTAACATTTTAAGATTTAAGCGCAGCCCTCATAACGTAATGTCTAAGTCAGAATGGTAGATTTGATGACAGATTTGTGCACTAAAAAGTAAAATGTTTTGTGACTGTTATTGACGGTACCCCCTTTTAACAACACTGCACACATCACAAACAGCCATATTAAACCAACTAGAAGAAGTCTTTATAATCATCACACATGCACTGATGTTACTGTAAAATGTTTGTATTCAGTTGTTTTTTTTTTTTTTTCTTCAATTTTTCAGGTCCAAAACTTCATTTGTATTCATGATCTCTGCTTTAATTACTGGCATCTTTTTCATGGTAACTCATAACAAGATGGCTGCCGCACCAGCTGACTTATGATGCAACTCAGAATGTGACGTTCAAATCTTTAAATAAGTCCAATCATTTCATGCCGATCTCACTTGCACAGCTTCTTTCAGAATGTCAAATGAGCACATATGATTGCGCTGCAATCTTTAGTTTGTTATTGTTGAACAAATTTGAAAAATTATTCATAAGGCTCTGCTGAAAAACATAAAGGAACAAATCACAAGGAACACATTTTGTGCATGTTATTTTTTTTTCTTCCCCTGTGATTTCCTCAAGGCAGCTAAAGGCTACAGGGTTGAGTATGTTTTAATAACAACGCAAGAAATCGGTTTATTAATTGCTTCTCATTGTTGTTTTTTTTCCTGTTCCCTGTCCCACCTGCAGCAGTCAGGAGGTGGACCCTGACCTGAAAGCCTGGTTTCATGCTGGGTAGTCAAACTTGTCTGGGGCCAGGCCCACCACCACAGCGTTTGGTTCCCCCACATCTGGTAGCCCTGGACATGGTGCATAGACACTGTAGGCAGTCCACAGTGTAGGCAGTCCACAGTACACAACCAGTGTAGGCAGTCCACAAACACTGTAGGCAGTCCACAGTGTAGGCAGTCCACAGTGCACAAACAATGTAGGCAGTCCACAGTACACAAACAGTGCAGGCAGTCCACAAACATTGTAGGCATCCCACAGTGCACAAACAATGTAGGCTGTCCACAGTACACAAACACTGTAGGCAGTCCACAAACACTGTAGGCAGTCCACAGTGTAGGCAGTCCACAGTACACAAACACTGTAGGCAGTCCACAGTACACAAACACTGTAGGCAGTCCACAAACACTGTAGGCAGTCCACAGTGTAGGCAGTCCACAAACAGTGCAGGCAGTCCACAGTACACAAACAGTGTTGGCAGTCCACAGTACACAAACAGTGTAAGCAGTCCACAGTACACAAACAGTGCAGGCAGTCCACAGTACACAAACAGTGCAGGCAGTCCACAGTACACAAACACTGTAGGCAGTCAACAGTACACAACAAACACTGCAGGCAGTCAACAGTACACAAACACTGTAGGCAGTCCACAAACACTGTAGGCAGTCCACAGTCCACAAACAATGTAGGCAGTCCACAGTACACAAACACTGTAGGCAGTCCACAGTACACAAACACTGTAGACAGTCCACAGTACACAAACACTGTAGGCAGTCCATAGTACACAAACACTGCAGGCAGTCCACAGTACACAAACACTGTAGACAGTCCACAGTACACATTGTAGGCAGTCCACAGTACACAAACAGTGTAGGCAGTCCACAGTATACAAACAGTGTAGGCAGTCCACAGTATACAAACAGTGTAGGCAGTCTATAACACCGCTAGCCCTGGACATATCAAAGCACTAGAAACACTATGGGTAGTCCATGGCATCTGCTAGCCCTGAACATGGTGCACAAAGCCTATAGGCAGTGCATGACATCTGTTAGCCCTAGACAGAGTACGTAAACACAACAGGCAGTCTGTGACATCTCCTAGCTTCGGATGTTGTACACATACACTATAGGCAATCCATGACATCTGCTAGCCCTGGATTTAGTACATATACACTATAGGCAGTCCATGACATCTGCTAGCCTTGGACATAGTACACATACACTATAGGCAATCCATGGCATCTGCTAGTCCTTCACATAGTACACAATTACTATTGGCAGTGCACAACATCTGTTAGCCCTGGATATAGTGCACATACACTATATGCAGTGATAACATCTGGTAGCCCTGGACATAGTGCACTAAACACTACAGGCAGTCAACAACATTTGTTAGACCTGGACATAGTGCACCAAACACTATAGGCAGTCAACAACATCTGGTAGCCCTGGACATAGTGCACTAAACACTACAGGCAGTCAACAACATTTGTTAGACCTGGACATAGTGCACCAAACACTATAGGCAGTCAACAACATTTTGTTAGCCCTGGACATAGTGCACTAAACACTATAGGCAGTCAACAACATTTGTTAGCCCTGGACATAGTGCACTAAACACTATAGGCAGTCAACAACATCTGGTAGCCCTGGACATAGTGCACTAAACACTATGGGCAGTCAACAACATTTGTTAGCCCTGGACATAGTGCACTAAACACTATAGGCAGTCAACAACATCTAATAGCCCTGGACATAGTGCACTAAACACTATAGGCAGTCAACAACATCTGGTAGCCCTGGACATAGTGCACTAAAACACTATAGGCACTAGTCAACAACATTTGTTAGCCCTGGACATAGTGCACCAAACACTATAGGCAGTCAACAACATTTGTTAGCCCTGGACATAGTGCACTAAACACTATTGGCAGTCAACAACACCTGGTAGCCCTGGACATAGTGCACTAAACACTATAGGCAGTCAACAACATTTGTTAGCCCTGGACATAGTGCACTAAACACTATAGGCAGTCAACAACATTTGTTAGCCCTGGACATTGTACATAAACTCTATGGGCAGTCCATGACATCTGCTGGCTATAGATCAAGTACACAAACACTATAGACAGTCCATGACATCTGGTAGCTCTAGACATAGTACACAAACTCTACAGGTAGTCCATGATATCTCCAAGCCCTAGACATAGTACTATAGGCAGTCCATTTAGTACACAAGCACTACAGGCAGTTTACAACATCTACTGGCCTTGGACATAGAACACAAACACTATGGGCAGTAGGTATAGTTCACAAGCACGACAGGCAGGCAGATGTTTCTCTGACGTCTTGTAAGCAACAAAGAGTACAGGCATGAGATGCACTGCGGAGTGGAGTTTATCAACAAGACAACAGAGCGCTAAACAAAAAGCATTGCAAGAGCATTATACTGCTTACAACACCTTTTTCTGTCCAGCTGTTGCTCAAAAATGAACATCTGAGGACACAGAACGATGACCATCTGTTGCTGCCCAACTGTATGTTATAGGGCATGCAGTAACAACTTACCAACAAAACTGATGAACATAATGATGACAATGATATTAACGATGATGATGATGATGATGATGATGATGATGGTGATGATATGATGATGATGATGATGATGATGATGATGATGACGACGACGACGACGACAATGATGATGATGATGATGACAATGTTGATGTTGATGATGAAAATGAGGATGATAACTATGATGACAATGATGATGACAATGATAATGATCATGATGATGACAACGATTTTGATGATGACGAAGACGATGATGATGATGATGGTGGTGATGATAACGATGATGGCAATGATGATGACGATGATAACGGTGATGATGACGACGATGATGAAGACAATGATGATGATGATGATGATGACGATGATGATGATGAAGATGATGATGACGACAATGATGAGATGATGACGATGATGATGATGATGATGATGATGCCTACACAATGCAATTAGCCTCATCAACCCGATATATAAATACCTTCAAAGTCTTCCAAAGCTTTGTCATCCACCAGAAGCAAAGGCTGCACTTTTTTTCATTGCAATTAGTTTGTAAGCAGCTGTGAGGGATGTGAATATTTCATCTGGATCCACATGAAATCCCAGTTTGTGTAGACGTTGATGCAGCACACGCTTTGATTCTTTGGTGGTGTTGGTGACAAACTTCAACAGTAGCCCACTTTTGCGCAGTCTGTAAAAAACAAAAGCAGCATTGTGAGACTGAACATCTAATTAGCATTTCACACATATCCATTCCTTAAATTTTATACCAAATTTTCATATTACAATATGGACCTCATTTGGCCTCATATGAGTATGCTTATCAGATTTTCCTGGCTTTGAGATGATACTTCTGTGGCAAATCAAAAACTGAACTACCTCCACCAAGAAGCTTAAGTATGTTTTTACCTATTTCTGTTTGTTCGTTTGTTTGTCTGTCATCAAAATTACATTGAAAAGACAGGACTAATTTAAACTAGATGAAAAGCTCTTAAGATGGACTGTAGTTCAAGAACAAACTTAACCATTACATTTCTGTGTCAATCCAGACCAAATATTCTTTATGACTCATGTACACTGGATAATGAAGATGTATCTTATCTGGATGCAGGATTGCTTAGGAGACCTTAGGACAGAGTCTGAATTATGGTTTTACTGAAGTTCAGAGAACTACTTCACTTGACTTAAGCAGAGGTCTATTCTTTCTGAAAAGTCTTTCTGCTTTTGTTCGTTTTGTGATAAATGTCATGTGCGCATGTGTCAGTGAATGAGTGCATTACACATGTATGCACTGTGTGTGTGTGTGTGTGTGTGTATGTGCGTGCGTACGTGCATTTGTGCGTGTGTGCATGTGTGTGTATGTGACAGACAGATAAGACAAGACAACAGTCTATAAATGAGGATAATACTATTAATAGATAAGCACTGATGTGCTTTTTTTCACCCAGTCCTCACCCTGAGTAGGGTCAACAATGCAAAATAAGATGAAGCCACAAAAGAAGCATGCAAAAAGTGGCTAGAAAAAAAAAGAAAAAGATATGGAATAAAAAATAAGAAACAAAAGAAAAATTAAAATGAGAGAGAGAGAGAGAGAGAGAGGAGAGAGAGAGAGAGAGAGAGAGAGAGAGAGAGAGAGAGAGAGAGAAGAACAATCTGACAATCAAAAGATAACCAGGGGATGCAAGACATGCAAGACAATGGATTTTGAACTTATAAGTTATAATTGAAGCTCCAGGAAAAAAAAAAGGAAATGGAGCACAAAATGGAGAAAAAAAAAGCATAATTATAGCCCAGTCACCACCATTGGGGGGGGGGGGGGGGGGGGGGGGGGGGGGGAATGTCATATAGATAATAAATCAAGTTATTCTAGTAGAACCGAGAGAGAGCGAGAGAGAGAGAGAGAGAGAGAGAGAGAGAGAGAGAGAGAAAAATGAGAAAGAGAGAGAGAGAGAGTCATAAGAATACAAGCATAATGACATAATGATAAGAGGGCAGGTGGTACTAGGAAAACACACACATACACACAAACACAGACACACACACATGTGTGTGCACGCATACTCAACTAAGACATACTAACTAAACAGAATAGCATGCGCTTTTCAAGTACAAAACACTTTCTTATTAGTTAGGTTCATACATAAGGCAAAGAGGGTACTGGTAGTGGTTGGTGGTGGATTTATTGCGGAGTATCAACATTGCAAGTATTGGCACATAAAATGGTTGAGATAATGGTGTTTGAAGGTTGATACGCATTGGTATTGTTTGGTTGACTCAGGGAGCGAGATCCACTGACAGGAACCTGAATATATGTAAAATGGATTGAATAGGTCAATTCTAAGAACAGGGACATGAAGTTTAGCTAGAGTCATTAAGGAGTTAATTGAGAATCTGTGAACCAACAGTGAGTAAGGGTGCCTTCCCAGACACAATCCTGTGCATTATGATACCTGTTGTATTCTAGTCTCAGACTTCTGGGCAGAACTTGAACCTTTTTTTATAGTCTGAGTCTAGGAGTAGGAAACTACTTCTTTTTAGGAGGACTAATTGAGTGTTTGCTTGTGTAGGCTTAGCAATGGTTTACTTTGAGGGTGTTAAGCGCTAGCAGAGTCCCATTTATAGAGTAGACCCATAGTCTATGTATGATTGAATACGAGACTGAAAAAAGAGCTTGTGTGAATGCAGATCGAGCAAGCGTTTGATTTTGGAGAGTAGATAGACTTTCTGTGAAACTTTTGTGCACAGTGAGGTTATGTGAACTTGCCAGCTAATATTGTTATCAACTGTTATTCCTAGCACTTTGAGGTATGCCACCTGTCAGAGAGAGAGAGAGAGAGAGAGAGAGAGAGAGAGAGATGATGATGATGATGATAATCTTTATTTTCCACGGGTAACAGATAAGCAAACACATGCTTTTTTTCATCCGGCCCTTGCCCCACTAAGGGACTAACTAAGCATGACTAGCGACTACTAAGCATAACTAGCGACTAAGACTTACAAAAATTATAACAAACACACAAATCTTCACAAATGCATTAAAAATTGATGAGTTGTTCATCTACTAACATTTAAGGCAAAGATGACTTTAAAGGTGAAAAAAAAAAAGAGAAAGCAATTGCAACAACAACAAAAAATAAAGAAATTAATTTCAAAGATGAGAGAAAGAAGAAAAAAAAAATCAGCACACACAGACATAGAATAAGCGATCCTCCTATCGAGAGAGAGAGAGAGAGAGAGAGAGAGAGAGAGAGAGAGAGAGAGAGAGAGAGAGAGAGAGAGCGAGCGAGAGAGAGAGAGAGAGAGAGAGAGAGAGAGAGAGAGAGTTACATTCCTTTTTGTAAAATATTAACATATAGCAAGCTGCTAAGGATGATAATTAGACAACTACAATGCATCAGTAATATCAGCATTTTTTTTAACAGTTACAGGATGTGGTTACAGGGCAAGACAAGAACGAGCAGTACAATAATCAATTATCAGTTAGCAACAATAAAGTCCTAGCGTCAATAGTCATAACGGTTATTATCATGATGTGTGTATGAGTGTGTGTGTGTGTGTGCAAGCGTGCGCGCACGCATGTGTGTGTGTGCGTGTGTTTTGTGTGTGTGTGTGTGAGAGAGAGAGAGAGAGAGAGAGAGAGAGAGAGAGAGAGAGAGAGAGAGATGCTATTATAATCTTTCTCCTCCTCTCCCTCATCTTTTTCTTCTTCTTGAAATGTTCATGCCCAAGACTATAATTATAAACTTAGTTACAATACATCAATACGCAGCCGTAAAGAGAGAGAGAGAGAGAGAGAGAGAGAGAGAGAGAGAGAGAGAGAGAATGATATTTCCATTTTTCCTTATCCAAAAATAATATATATGCTAAACATTACCATAAAATTTAAACAACAAGCAACAATACATCAATATAATCAATAGTTACCAGGGCAGGGCACACATTTATCATCATGTAGATACAGTGCTTCAATAAATCAGAAGTATCAGGACATCAATCAGTTAGTGGCAATGCATTGATCAGTAAAGCCAGAGAGAGAGAGAGAGAGAGAGAGAGAGAGAGAGAGAGAGAGAGAGAGAGAGAGAGAGAGAGAGAGAGAGAGAAGACAAGACAAGATCAGTAAAGCCACAGAGAGCCACAGAGAGAGAGAGAGAGAGAGAGAGAGAGAGAGAGAGAGAGAGAGATAGAGAGAGAGAGGAGGGGTACATTTGATTTTAACTATTGAATTATTGGCATACAATTTGTGAATTACAAGAAAATCACACACACACACACACACACACACACACAACACACACACTAAGTCCTACTACTGGAACCTGTCCAGCGCCTTCACAGATCCAGGTATCTCGGTATCATCAATGTGAAGAGTCCCACTCAAGTCAATCAGCACACACATTTTGTGTTCTCCACACCTCACATTGCGCGGGAAGACCATTCTCCGGTGAGAAGAGAGAGAGGAGAGGAGAGAAGACACTTCAGCACCCACTTTCCCCTGCTCGAGAGAGAGAGAACCTCCATCCTACATTTGATTTTAACTATTGAATTATTGGCATACAATTTGTGAATTACAAAGAAATCACACACACACACACCACACCCACACACACACACACACACTAAGTCCTACTACTGGAAACATGTCCAGCGCCTTCACAGATCCAGGTATCTCGGTATCATCAATGTGAAGAGTCCCACTCAAGTCAATCAGCACACATTTTGTGTTCTCCATCCTCACTGATTGCGCGGCTCGTCTCAAAACGTCCCGAAAACAGAGCAGATTGGAGAACATGGAGCCGTCTTTTTGCCAAAATAACGTTTTCGGCCTATTGCAATTCTCTCACGGCCGCCTTTTTACCGGTCCGTTTGAATTGAACTGATTTAGCAAGGAAAGTGCATTTTTAAGATCAGATGGACACGAAAATCATTCGAAATTTTTAGCGAAGTCCTTCGCTAAGAACTCTTTCAGACTGTTGATCTTTCTACTTCTAGCCTTTAAATTCATCAGGTACATTCCAAATAAAAAAAAAAAAATCGAGACCAGAATTTCTGGGTGGTTCGAAAACGTGGCTATTGAAAATGTCTTGGCTCTATTTGTGATAAGTTCCGGTGTGTTTGGCCGTCTGCCTGGAGCTGAGTTTGTGGTGTGTTTACATGACAGGTTCGTAAAGAAATGGTTGAATTCTTCCTTTCTTGTACTGCCATGTAACGCTGCCTGTTGCTTGATGAGTTCCTATTGTTTAAATGCATTTTTTGGTTAGCAGATTACAAATTGTTTATGCATTTTGTAACTTTAGAAAATACTTGAAGTGTTTTCCCTACACTCAAGAGAAGTTCGTATACTCAGCTCTTCTGCACTCACTCACACACACGCACTCTACCTTACCTGGTCAGTCCAGACTCTGGCTTGGGGGCTTCGTCAGTATTCTTTCCCAAGCCCTTCACTGGCATGAGCTACCAAGTAAGGTCTAGTCTAGTCACTGTCTTCTAGGCCAGTCTGCGACACACTCTCCAAGCAGTTCACTTGCGTCAGAGGGTCAGCAGCTGATGCACTGT
The DNA here is from genome assembly GCA_016801955.1 of Conus betulinus. NCBI lineage: Eukaryota > Metazoa > Mollusca > Gastropoda > Neogastropoda > Conidae > Conus > Conus betulinus. The sequence continues at coordinate 109,687 of JADBJO010000934.1, forward strand.
CTTTCTGTCAGTGTCCACCTCCGGGCCCAGCAGTGACTGTCAGAACCATCCTAGCCGTTGTAACCGTCTACGGCTGTACTGTCGCAGTGCTAGGGCAAAACTGTCTCCTATAACCTGGAGGCCCTAACACTGGTCTGTCACTAGTCTTAATGTCACTGTAGTACGACACTGTAGTACACTCAAGGCTGAGTGTTGAGCTCCCTAGCTAACTACAAGTTAGCCAGTCTGCTGTCTCCTCAAGGCCGAGTGTTGAACTCCCTAGCCAACTATAAGTTGGCCAGTCCGCTCTCTTCAAGCTCCCATGTCGTACTGCCAGAGTTCGTCTGCTTGTTTACCCTGAGTGTCAGTGAACACTTCTCACACAAGGTTCACTTCCGCTGAGCTGGCCTATGAGCGCAGAAACCATGCGTCACTACATACTGAACTTTCATTCTTTGAAACTTTACGGCTAGGATTCCACAGTTTTAAACTAAAGACACACCTAAGCTACAAATGCGGCAGAAAATCCGTGGGATTCTAATTGGAACCACGGCAAACGATTGATCAAATATCCACCTAGCCACACCCTCGTTTACTTTCCCATAGGTCTGTCTTGCTCTAAGACTTTGCACCAGAAAATGTTCACCAGATGCCACTATTGATTCAACAATCTGCGGGGACTGTGTGTGTGTGTGTGTGTGTGTGTGTGTGCGCGCACGCGTGCGCGAGTGCACACATGCGCACCTCTGTGTGTGTGTGTGTGTGTGTGTGTGTGTGTGTGTGTGAAGTGAGAGGGGTGGGGTGGATGGGGTGGGATATAACTGACTTGTGTGTTTGGATGGTCTACAGTTAAAGGAAGGGAGGCTGAATCCCAGCTGGCTGACAATAAAACATTCCCACATTGTACCTGAACATGTCAAGATTTGACACCATCAGAGTTCCACCAGATGGCTCTTTTTTCCCTCTTGACACAAACATGTGCCTACAAAGCGTATCTGTCTGTCTCATTCTCTGTCCTGAAGTGTCTCTGTGTCTCATCATCATCATCCATTTGGACGGCCCCAATCAACTGGTGGATTACCATGCTGTACCATGGAGGTTATGCTGAGATGGAAAGCCAGTGTTGTCAGATAAAGACCTACGACAGGAGAAAACATAAAAAACTGGGGGAGTCCTACTCTGTGTGGTTTTTACCAGCAGACTGCTGTAATTTTCGCTCTTCATCTGGAAACAAGTTCCAGACTAGCTGATCCTGGTTTGCCCTAATAGTGAAACAGGCCCAAAAATAACTTTAAAAATCACAATTTTACTAAGGAAAGAATGGGGTGGGGTGGCGACCTAATCCTACCTACACTAACTAACTAACTATTTAGTTTTTTTTTTTTAGTTCAGTGGGACCCTTGACATGAGATGTCAAGGGTTCCAGCCTTCATCTCCGTCTCTGGCAGGTCATTCCAGTCCCGGATGGTGTTTGGAAGGAACGCACGTTGTCGGTACTATGTTCTACTCTGCTTTAGGCTGAGTTGCTGCTTGTGTCCCCTTCTCTGGCTGGTAGAGCAGGTGTCAGCTTGTCTCTACATGAAGGGACAATAGCCTGGCCTTCCAGAATCTTGTGCAGCATGGCCAATCTTGAGTCTTTTCTGCGCTGTTGAAGAGAAGGCCACCCCAGTGTGTCAATCATATTGTTGACACTTGACGTGTTGTGGTACTGGTTTATGACAAACCGAGTGGCCCTTCGCTGTACTGCTTCAAGTTTCTCAATGTTACGCTGCATATACAGGTCCCACACTATGCAGGCATGCTCAAGTATTGGGCTGACAAGGGTCTTATAGGCAGTTTTTTTTTTTTAACTGGCTGGCACTGATCTTCAAGTTTCGCCTTAAGAAGCCGAGGTTTTGTTTGCCTTTGCGCAGATGGAATCAGTGTGCTGATCCCAACACAGGTCTTTGCTGATGGTGACGCCAAGCTACTTTACGGATGTGACGTTTGCCAGGCTTTGTCCATGCAACCAGAAGTCAAATTCTGCAGTGGTTCTTTTGCATGTAACACTAACAGACAGAACGGAGCACTTCCCAGGATGGAAGCCATGTCCCAGCTCTCACTCAGCTCCCAGCTTTCTGATCGTTGGAGGTCCTGTTGCAGCTGGTGTTGGTCATGGTCTGTGGCTGAGAGACGATAGGCAGCAGTGTCATATGCGAACAGACATGTCAGTGAGGTGAGTTTCTCTGGTAAGTCATTGATGTATGCCAAAACCGACTCATGGGGAACTCCTGATCTCACACTGATAAAGCCTGATGTTTCACCATTCACGACCCTGAGCCACTGGTGCACTTTGCCCTGAACTCCGTAGTGGTGTAGTTTGTGGAGGAGCAAGCTATGATTCGCCTGATCGAATGCCTTGGCAAAGTCTAATATCACAATGTCAGCTTGGTGTCCTTACTCCATGTTTTCACTCAGTTCTTCTGTGAAGTCCAACAACTGTGCTTTGCATGATCTAGACCTGCGGAAACCATGCTGCTTGGTTCTGAGGACTTGTTAGTCTCAAGATGACTCATCAGAGCACTTACAAGGACATGTTTCCAGGATCTTACATAGGACACTTGTGAGAGAAAACCGGGTGATAGTTCGATGGGTCATATTGCTCTCCTTTCTTGAAGACCGGAGCAACATTGGCGATTCTCCAGTCGGCTGGTGCAACGCCTGTGTCGATGGATGACTGGAAGATGATTGCAAGGATTAGAGCGGCTTCTGCAGCAAGTTCTTTGAGGACTCGTGTGCTAATTTGATCGGAGCCACATGCCTTGTAGGGATTCTGTTTTTGACCAGATCTTGTTAAGGATAAAAGTCTCTAACAGCTGTGATCGTCCGTGTGGATCTCTCTTTCTCTCTCATTGTCTGTCTGTCTGTCTGTATGTGTGTCTGTCTGTCTGTCTGTCTGTCTCTCTCTCTGTGTCTCTGTCTGTCTGTCTCTCACTCTAGAATATTGGACATAAAAAAAGTGTCTGTCTCTCTCTGTGTCTCTGTCTGTCTGTCTCTCACTCTAGAATATTGGACATAAAAAGTAGTTGAACTTATTTCATTACCTCAGCATGTAAATTTCTTCTCTGTCTCTCTCTCTCTCTGCCTGTCTGTCTGTCTCTCTCTTTCTCTCTCTCTCTTTTGTCTTTGTATGTGTGTGTGTACATATGTGTGTGCGTGTGTATGTGTGTGTGTGTGTGTGTGTGTGTGTGTGTGTGTGTGTGTGTGTGTGTGTGTTTGTGTACACAGTGCCTTTTTTGATAACTTGCATGCAAACACATGCATGGGTATTGCCAGCACAACACGGTGCACTTTTTTTTTTAACATCTTCCTTGGGCAGCATTCTCTGCTGCTTTCTTTTCTCCACAAACATTGATGCATATTCTGTGTAGTGTGTGAATATTTAAGAAACCAACAGCAAGAACAGTTACGAGTTCTATGACATTTTATTTGATTTGATTTTGACCAGGATCTTGTTAAGGATAAAAGTCTCTAACAGCTCTGATCGTCCATGTGGATCTCTTTCTCTCTCATTGTCCATCTCTGTTTCCCTCTGTGCATGAGTGCCTGCATGTGTATGGGCATGTGTGTGTGTGTGTGTGTGTGTGTGTGTGTGTGTGTGTGGGACACCGTGTATCATAGTATTCATACTGTATGTGTATAACTTTCTCTCTCTCCATCACACACACACACACACACACACACACACACACACACACACACACACACACACACACACACACACAGAACATACACACACACAACACACACAAAACATACACACACATACAGAACATGCACACAGTGGCACACACACACACACACTCACACACACGCACATACACACACATGTGCGCACACACATACGCACACATACACATACACACTCATGAACACAATCACTCATGAATTCATGCATGCACACACATACGCATACACGCACACGTGCACGCACACACACACACACACACACACACACACACACACACACACACACACACACACACACACATACAGACACACGCACACTCTCACACACACACACACACACACACACACACACACACACACACACACACACACACACACTCTTGTTTCTCCCCTCCTACCACCCTCACAGCAGCACGCACACACACTCTTGTTTCTCCCCTCCTACCACCCTCACAGCGGGTTACTATAGATTCTGATAATGTTGCATGGCTGGACATTAGCCTGCTAAAGTGTACATGTGTGTATGCATGCTCTGATGAACTAAGTAGGTGTGAATGTCATGCTTCTAGTGTAGTTCTAGAACGTTATTTTCTGTAAGTGTGACACTGACATGACATTTTTCCTGCAGTTATATTCATGGTTTGCTCCATATACATTCGCCCCTTTGAAAAACATATTCAGTGTATTGTTTCATATTTTTTAAAGGCCTCATGTACATTTAATTTGTATGCAAAGATGATGGGGGGGGGGGGGGGGGGGGGGGGAATTGAGCAGTTAGATTGTGTGCAGGAGTGATCATACTTAAGCACAAAACAAGTGCTGTCCACAGTCTGAATTATTAATTTTGAACCATGTCTGGGACTGGGAGTGGTTGTTTGCTTTTGTGTATGGATATTGATGAGATGTCCTTGTTATGGTATTTTGTTTAAATGTTAAAATATTCTTTTTCTTTATTTTGACTCTTTTGATCTCTGTGTGACCTTTTCAGCGTGGTCAATGGTATGGACAGCCCTGTCATCATCACCTCTCTGACCTCTAACCCTGAAACAGGAGATGGGTTCAGACTGGAAGGAAAAAAGGTCGATGAGGTGATGACGTCGAGCGCCACTCACCCAACATCCAGTCAGGACATGTTGAGATCACCAGTATCATTCACCTTGCCTGCTGGGACGATGGTATGCTAAGTGTAGATGCACATGCATACATACTCAGTCATATGTGTGTGTGTGTGTGTGTGTGTGTGTGTGTGTGTGTGTGTGTGCATGCATTCAAAGTCTGTAAGAGTTATTCGTATGCATATGACTTGGTTTGAAGAGTTACAAAATTGCAGAGTATGGTGTTGGTTGTTCACAAACTCTTCAGTGGTATTCTGTTTTCTTCATGGATAGGTACTTGTGTGTGTGTGTGTGTGCATGTGTGTGGTTGAGAGTGGGGGGAGGATGTGTGTGTGTGTGTGTGTGTTGGGGGGGGGGGGGGTATCTATAAACATGTCTTGCTCCTATGTTGCATTTTAGTGCTGGACTATTGCGTATTATAGATCAGAATCTACAGTGGACTTTCCGCACTAGCTAGTGGCTTTTGTTTTGAAGTCTTCCGTATGGAAATG
>JADBJO010000934.1:120000-145000 GCA_016801955.1 Conus betulinus
GTCAATTACCCCATTCCCCTATGACTTGGGAAGGACTTTGAAGGACATTGATAAATTACCCGATTCCCCTATTGACTTGGGAAGGACATTGAAGGACACTGATCTTGGGAAGGAAAAACCACGGGAACTGTGTCTGAGGTAATAAAAAGCTTTTTTTTTTCCCCAAATTGCTTACCACGCTAGCTTCAAAAACAAACTTTGTTGACAGATTGAAACTCTTGCGAGATTAATAAAAAAGAAAAAAATAAAACAGGCATACTGAGTCACCAAACAAAAGAACGAACAAATTACAAGACAGACACCATATCTTTCAGTCTGTTGATCTTCTTCAGGCAGGACAAAAACAAAACCCAAAAAAAGCTTTCAAAACAATGGAAGCAAAGTATGAACAACAAAAAGTCACTTATCTCTTTGATCTTGGTCACATACACACATTTCACCCTTCCCCTCTCTTGCTAGGTCTTCTACTCAGTGTCCACCTCAGGCCACACCTCTAACCCCCTTCCCATTTCAATCACTTTCAAAAAACCCTCCCATATCTATTCATTTGCTCATGTCACTGGTGGAGAGAGAGGGTGATGGTAATGGTTGTTTTGTATGGTTACTATGATTGTTGTTGCTTTTATGTGTCTCTCCCACTCCCAGCTCATCTCACCACCTCCCCTCCTCTTCCCACCCTTTACTTTCCACCCTCCACATCCTCACCCTTCCCTTCTATCCCTCCTCTCCACCCCCCCACCCCCTTTTTTTTTCTGCCCTCCCAACAAGTCCCCTTCCATCTCCCATCCTCCAAAAACTCCTTTTTTTTCCAGTGAACTTGGTTCTAAGTGAACTCCTTTCTAGTGAACTTTTTTCAGCAACAAACAGTAATCTTAAGTGTTATGTTTGTCAGTTGGCCAGTGTGGCTTGACAAAAGGTTGTTAATAAATCGAAATATTGCCATTATCTCATGGGTGTTTTGTGGCTTCTATTTTTCATCTTCCTTATCTCTTTGATCTGTTGACAAAATGTGGCTTGGGTGAAAAAGCGAAAAAAAGAAGATGCAGATTAAAGTGATGATAATCAAAATCATAACCATTATAGCAGTAATATAATCATACAATGATAATGGTCTTGTGATCATATAACTACAAACAGTGGTGCAGTCTCTCCTGTTGTATGTTGCCACATGATGACTTAACATTGGTCAGTCCCTGTGGAGTACGAGTTCCGAGTCTGCAGCAGGACAAGCTCTGCTGTGGCGTCATATGAGGGAGTGGAGATGAGCAGCAGGGAATAATGCCACTGGCGGGTATGAAAGATCTGACAGGGAAAAGAAAGTAATAGAGTGTAGAAATTGACACACCGTTTGAAGTGGTGTACACATGCACGGTTTGCAGCCTTCTGGGAGCATTGTACTGATTTTGTATCTTAGAGCTGTTTTGTATCATGTGGTTGCAGTCATGAATGAGGCAGACTTCCTAACTCATTGTTACTCAAAGAAAAAGAGAAAAAAGAAACAAAGGCTGATTAAGTTTGACTCTTGCATAGTTCAAACTGTGAAACACTGCATGTGCTGACTCCCCATTTCATTGTTAGGCAACTTACATTTTTTTAAAAAACAGAAATAAAAGGAGAAATAAAACAGAAAAGAAAGAAGCAAAGAAACAAATGCTGACCTGGTAAGCTTGACTCTTGTATGATTCCAGCTACGAGACCTCTCATGCGCTGACTCGTTGCTGCGTCAACTGCCCCAACATGCTGCCCCTCTACTGTTCCAAGTGCTCACACAACGACCATCTCTCCCCTTCCGGCCATCCCCCCACTACCGACATCATCACTGCTTCTGTCCCCTCATCGACCCATGATAACAGAGGAGCCCCTGTAACCCCAATGACGTCGGTGAGTTGGACATCAGCAGGTAGTAGTAGAGAACCCACACCGGCTTCACTGGTGACGGAGCAGAAGGAAACAGGAAAGAGACAGACAGCCTCTCCCCCAAGAGAACCCTGAAGAAGAAAGGAAAAAAGAAGGAGGTCAAAGTCGAATCAGACACCAGCACCTGCCAGAAATGCGGCACACACCTGGGCACGAGCCCGTCGTCAAAACCTTCGGCGCGGAAGAAGCGGTCGGGAAGGGGAGGAGGAGGGGGGAGTGGTGCAGCCGTATCGCTGCGCCATCTGTCAGCTGGCATTCCCTTACCGTCAGGCATTACAGGAGCACCTGTTCCGCTCGACGGAGGGGGGCCACCAGTGCCAGCACTGCCACCTGGTGGTGCTCAACGCGGCGGACATGCGCAAGCACACGCTGGAGCACCTGACGCCCATGCCCTACAAGTGCCCCCACTGCTCCCTGGCCTTCTCCCTGGCCTGCAACCTCAAGACACATTTGCGCACGCACAGCGGGGAGAAGCCCTTCTCCTGTGGGGTTTGTGCGCGGGCCTTCACACAGTCCATCGCTCTGAAGGTGAGTGAGGGGTGTGTCGGGAAAAGGGGATGGACAGGGGTGTGGAGGTTGGAGAGAGAGGGAGGTGGGGACAGGGAAGGGGGAGTTCAGCAGAAGGAGGGGGGGGGGGGGTGGTGGGGAGTAGTCATTCAGTGAGAAAATCTTGGGGGTAGGAAGAGAGATGTGTTGTTTTTTTGTGAGAATTTATGTCTCTAGTTTTTATTGTTTTTTTTGAAACAGTATTCGTTTATGTTCAAAATGGATGTTGAATGCAGAAGTGCGTGTGAGTTGTGACATTTTTAGGGTTTCTTTGCAGATGATTGTGTGTGTGTGTGTGTGTGTGCGTGTGTGCACGCATGTCTGTGCACTGGTGGATTTTTAAATGTCCATTTTCGTGCAGCGAGCCATCCAAATTTTTCGCAAAAATGTACATTCAGATTTTAATTCTTGCTTCTGTTAACAGCAAAACATGAAAAACAATCAGTGAAATTAAAAGGGACCAAAACTATTTGTGCACACTGATATTCAGACAGAGCATTCCCCTGGACCATAAAGTTTTCATCTTCCATATGGAACAATTATTGGAGTGAACGAGTTCTATAGTTCACAGAAGGTACTTGGGACCAGAGTAACATCTGTGTTTACTGTTTTCAAGATGGGCAAGAATTTTTTTTTTCCCTAATGTTTTGCAAAAACTGAGATCACTATTTGTTTGATGGTTTGGGGAGGGTATTTTGGGAGTAGCCTGCTTCTGAAGAGGCCAAGAGAGAAGTCTTCAGAGATTACAGCCTTTCACAGAATGGAACAGAACGGTCATATTGAAAAGAGCCAATCAGGAGAGAAAACGTCTGAGCTTTCATGGCGTCTGTTGATAACCGGGGAAAGAGGCAGAATCAGTTGACTGCCTCAGTATGAAACCTGTGTTTGTAGCTCTTTTTGTGTTTCAGGTGCCAAGGCACCCTGTGTTTGTGGCTGCCAAGCACCCTGTGTTTGTGGCTGTTTTTGTGTCTTCAGGTAGCACCTGTGTTTGTAGCTGTTTTTGTGTCTTAGGTGCCAGAGCACCCTGTGTTTGGCTGTTTTGTGTCTTAGGTGCCAAAGCACCCTGTTTTTGTGTTTGTGCCAGAGCACCCTGTTTTTGTGTCTTCAGGTGCCAGAGCACCTGTGTTTGTAGCTGTTTTTTTGTGTCTTCAGGTGCCAAGGCACCCTGTGTTTGTGGCTGGTTTTGTGTCTTCAGGTGCCAAGGCACCCTGTGTTTGTGGCTGGTTTTGTGTCCTCAGGTGCCAAAGTACCCAGTGTTTGTAGCTGGTTTTGTGTCTTCAGGTGCCAAAGCACCCTGTGTTTGTGTGTTTTTTGTAGCCGTAGCCGTTTTTGTATCTTCAGGTGCCAAAGCACTTTGGAACAATTTTTTTGAACAAAGTAGGAATCCAACTCGGGACTAGAAATTCTTAGATGATTTGTTTTGGGGTCAAGAAGCTGAAAAAGTCTACATGTTGTAAGATGGGGCATAAGTAAAATTCTGCTGTTTGCAATGACAGTTCATCTGGCCTACTGTATATATAGAGAGAGAGAGAGAGAGAGTGCGAGAGCGAGCTAAGTAGGCTGTATTTGGGGAAAAGAAGAGAACTTACTTAGTACTTGCGGTAAAGAAGAAATAAAACAGTTATACAGGCCCAACAGTTTAGGACTGTTGCATCCGTGCAAATCTGCCACAACGGATGAAAAGCTGGCACATTTTACAGAATCCCTCCTGTCAGTGAAACAGCGCTAGCTCTGCTGGGGTTCTGTTCTGACAAAAACCCTGAGGGTCGTGGGTGTGTAAAAGTGGAAAGGGGAGAGAGAAGTTTGATCAGCCTTGAATGGAAGCTAACTGCGCCGTCACAACTTCACTGACCCAGTTACTTTTACTTTTTTTTTTTTTTTTTCTTTTTCTTTTTTCTTTATTTAATCTTTATAAACTTTTATTTAGCATACCTTTATTTATCATCTTGTTTTGTTGCTAATAGCCCAGCTGACTTAAAAAGGCCACATTGGGGGTGTCATCTTGTTGAAGACAACTCTCAAAATAGATTTTTAGAAAATGTATTCACCTTCGTTAAAACAGATTTTCTGTGTGAACATGCTGGAATTTCGTTAAAATCTTTCTTCCATAAAAACGTAAATCAGATGAAAAAATGTGATTTTTTTTTTTTTTCAAAAACTAAGAAATCGGATCTGGTGGGACATCCATGAACAGTTTTCAATGGAGTCTGCTGTAATTTAGTGTAAAGTGTTCATATCCTGCCTGTGTAAGTCCCAACACTTTGTAAGAACATGTTTTATAGTAAGTGCTACATCACATGGAAAACATCATGGAGCTGCTTCACTTTTTAAAAGGTACAAGTGGGGGTATAAGAAGTAAGAAGAATGGCGTGAGTGCAGATGGCAAGAGACAGTTGCGTCTTTACAGATGCCAGTGGGACACTGTAAAACATTCTGTAAGGTTTTCACTTTTGACAGATTTGTAAGAAGTTACCACCCGTCTGCAAGTTTCGTTCCTGTTGCCAGAGGTCTTCGGTGTAAATCTGAGCTTTAGTTTTCAGAGTGGTGTGAAGGGTAAAGAATCTGCTCAACTTTTATTTGTGGCAATTTGGTGAGTTGATCAACAGCTTCATACCTGTCAACAACAGATCAGGATGATAGGCATGAGACTGTGACAGATTGTAGCAGGTTTAAATAAATACCAGGGTTTCCTGTTAGTGGATTGTGGCATGATAAAATGTGAAAGGGGTAAACCAGAACTGACACGCAGGATATGACGTAAATCTTTGTTATAAGTTTGTTTACAATCGACATAAAGGATTTGAAGTGGATCTTTTGTTATAAGTGCTTGTACAAAGGTGTGTATTGCTTTGTGTGTGTGTGTGTGTGTGTGTGTGTGTGTGTGTGTGTGTGTGTGTGTGTGTTTCCTGCATTCACTATTATCTGCACTGCCTGTGTCCTGTCGTGTCATGCAGGTCCACATGCGCAAGCACACGGGGGAGCGCCCTTTCTCCTGTCCCCACTGCCCCATGGCATTCGCCGCCTCCAGCAACCTGTCTCGCCACCTGCTGCGCCACACAGGGCAGAAACCCTACCGCTGCTCCTTCTGCACCGCCGCCTTCTCCCAGCCGGGGTCCCTGAAGACTCACATTCGCAGCAAACACACCGGGGAGAGGCCCTATGTGTGTGAGCGCTGCTCCGCTGCCTTCAGCGACCACTCCACGCTGTGAAAAACACCGCCGGAACAACACGTGTAGTAAGCACGTCAGGGAGAGGCTCTATGTGTGCGAGCACTGCACTGCCTCCTTCAGCGACCATTCAAGCTTGTGGAAGCACCGCCGCAACAACACCTGTCCTGGGAGAGGAGACGCCGCCGCAGCATCTCGAAGCCGCAAGTCCATGGGGTTGCCGTCATCGTCGCCGGCCCAGAGTCACCCCATCGGGTCCTGGAGCGGCGTCAGCACAAAATGTTTTGTCAAACTCTGCTCAGAACATGTTACCTGCTGGTGAACAAAATGCTTTTGCCCAGCGCCGCTCAGAACGTGTTGCCTAGTGCCAGTAAGTGTGTGTTGCCCACCACCAGTTGAACATGGTACCCACTGCTGTTCTGTCCCCAACGCTGGCCCCGGCTGTTAGTGTGGTCGTTGGTCAGAAGGGGACAACTCCATCGCCTTCAGAACTGGAGGGGGACACAGGCCAGGTGCTGAGTGCTATTTCCTTGGCGGGTTTCAGTGTGGTGGGCACGCACACTGTGTACCCTCAAGTGCTGTCCCAGCCAATACCGCCGGCAGTGTTAAAGATCACACAGTCAGCGGCTCTGCAGCAGCAACAACCATTACAACAACTACAGCAGCAGCAGCAGCAGCAACTACAGGAACAGCAACAGCAGCAGCTGCAACTTCAGCAACAGCAGCAACTACAGCAACATCAGCACCACCAAATCCAGCAACAACATCAGCACCAGCAACAAGACATACAGCATCAGCAGCAACAGTTACAACAACTGCAGCAGCAGCACCAGCAGCATCTGCAACAACAAGAACTACAGCAAGTGGAGCCGCAGGGAGTGGAAGGGGGTTCCTTTATTGGCGGGGTGGGTTGGTGTTTTTCTGACCCTCGCTCCTGACCCCTGCCCCCACCCCACATTACACTGTGCGACCTGGGGGTCATGACCCCCTCCCTTGCCTTCTTTTCGGTCTTGCCTGCTCTCCAGGCTCTGTTTGTGACAATTACAAAAATGTTTGGTCACTGCCTTTTCATGGCTGAAAAGGGGAGTGGCAGTTGGGAAAGGGTTAAGTGACCCTTTCATGGCTGAAAAGGGAAAGGGTTAAGTGACCCTTTTGGGGAAAGGGGGGTTTGGGAAAGGGTTAAGTGACCCTTTCATGGCTGAAAAGCGGGGGCAGTGGCAGTGACCCTTTCATGGCTGGGGGAGTGGCAGTTGGGACAAGGGTTAAGTGACCCTTTAAGTGACCCTTTCATGGCTGAAAAGCGGAGTGGCAGTTGGGAAAGGGTTAAGTCATCTTATCATGGCTGAAAAGGGGAGTGGCAGTTGGGAAAAGTTCATCGGTTTTTTTTTCCCGTTTTTTTTTCTTCTTTTTTTTTTTTTTTTTTTTCCTTTATTTTTTAAACTATGTTAGTATGTGATTTCTACATTTTTTCAGGAAAAAGCTAGTGATGTTGAGAGAAATCAGATTTTTTTAGAACAAACTTAAAAAATCTGTTTGACCAGCTGTGGTGAAGTGGTTAGCATCGCGGACTCGCGGCTGGGAGGTTGTGGGTTCGAATCCTACCAGAGTCATGTGGGTTTTTCTGCCTGGACCGGCTCCTACCCACAGTTGAATTTGCTGCAGACTCGGTTGGGAAGACTGGACCACCACAGTCGAGTTTCATCCACTTAATGGATGTGTTTCTGAGAGTGTTGTTCAAATTTCCTGACCAACACTGCAGGTGCCTGTATCTCTCGGGGCCTGGTTGACGCTGGGATATATTATGAAAGGAGGTGTAGAGTACAGCCCTGTCATGTAGTCTCAGACCGAAATGTAAATCTGTAGTATCATCTTAATCATCCTCATTCTCATCGATCAGCATAAAAAAAAAATGTCTCAAATTCTGTGGCCCTTCATGCTTGCTCTCATGGTGACCTCAATTGTGATGTCCTCTCCATGTCTGTGGCCTTGGTTTGGTTCTGTCGGGATCACTGGTATCGACTAATCCATGGGGGCTGTTGTTCAAGGACGGACGTGGTGGCGCCCTCCGGAGGGAGAGCTCGCCCATGCCGGCTCTGTGACTAAGCAATTATTTGTTGTCAGTAGGGGGCTTAGTAGGTGGTGTCCTGCATATGTTAGATCAGAACAGGTGCCACTGAACACCACTAAAGTGACTTGGCAGCAGTACAGTGTGTGTCCTCTGGTGGGTTGCCTCTTGACGACTTGACATTGACTGCTCCCTGTGGATTGCCGGTGCCGGGGCTGCGGCGGGGCCTGACCGGGCTGTGGCGTTGGACAGGGTGTCAGAATGAGCGGCGTGGGTGCACTGCCTCTCTAAGGTGGCGTGGAGGTTAGGACAGCAAAAAAATAAAATAAAAAAAATAATAAAATAAAAAAAAAAAAGATATGTTTGCGGTGCTAAGCTCATGCTTGATGTAGATATGCATGGCTGACATGATGGGTAAAAGAGATAAAAGAAAAAGGAAAGCTTACTTTTACATCGATATTCGTTAACTATTATTGCTGTCTGTAGGACTGTCTTGGTCTCTGAAGCAGGATGCCCCCCCCCCAACCAAATCCACACTGAGGACACAGCCCATCACAATCACAAAACACATGGAAACAAAACAAAGTGAAACAAAACACAACAAGCTGTTTCCATGCTTTGACATCAGCAGTGGCCGTGTAAGAATTCCAAGGGATGGCAGTTCATTGTCAGTGCATTATCTGTATGAGTTTTTCTGTGGGCTTCCTTTCAGCTGGCCAGCGTGCGTGATATTTTGTCGTGTGTGAAAAATGACATGAAGATTTTTACAGCATGGAAATGATCAAGGGATTCATCTCTGGGCGTTGGACATGAGACGCTGGACTGAGGCCTAAACTGTGTTTGATTGTCTTTCTCTTGCTAGGCAGGGTTCTGTTTAAGTGTTTTCCAGTCAAGGATACAGTTTTTTGTTCATGGATAAACTACAAGGTGGGCCCATTCTCACGTCACTTTCTTCTCTCATTATGCAGGCTGATGTAAAAAAATGTTGGCATGTGTGCGTGTGTGTGTGTGTGTGTGTGTGTGTGTGTGTGTGTGTGTGTGTGTGCTTGCGCTTGCGTGCTACTTGCAGTGTCAGAGTTATGTTCAAGAAAAAGAAAATATCAGAAGAAAGGAGTACACAAAAATCAAGTTTATATTTATTATGAGACAAAAAGTAGAAAAAAATAATATTGATATTTAAGAACAATGTTTATAATAAGATGATAGATGAATAATATAATGAATTTTGAATTGATACAGTCTAGTAATAATTTTTTTTTTAAATGTGAAAAAACAGATCAGACTGGTATGAGGACATAAGTAGCTCGCGACAATCTTACAATTTGAACTAGAACTCTTTGTTCCCTATCTCTGTGGTACACTACATCTCTCACTGTATGCAAAACTGACCAAATGTTTTCAGTCAGATTAGCACTTTGTCCTAATGATTTTTCACCAAGTCAGACATGGCAGTCAGTGTTTATTATCAGGCTATGTCTGGTCATCTCCTTTTTTATTGACATACACAGATGGAAGTCTTTCCAGCCAGTGTTTGTGCACTTTACCTTTCAGTGTGAATTTACACAGATGAAAGTCTTTCCAGCCAGCGTTTGTGCACTTTACCTTTCAGTGTGAATTTACACAGATGGAAGTCTTTCCAGCCAGCATTTGTGCACTTTACCTTTCAGTGTGAATTTACACAGATGGAAGTATTACCAGCCAGCATTTGTGCGCTTTATCTTTTTATGTGAACTTGCACAGATGAAAGTCTTTCCAGCCACCATTTGTGATAACTGCAGTACTATTAAAGCGACTTCCTGTTCAAGGGAACTAACTGATGGTCTACTCCATACCTACAGACTGAAGTTGCTGTGCTGGACAGTTTATGTTCACACTTTTACAGCTCTACACCACTTGAAGACAAGCAAACCAAGCCTTCTCTAGGGTCTTCCTTTATAAGCTGAAGATAGTAAAATATAGAGATAAAACTCAAGAGTGTATTGCTGCAACAAAGACCCTATATATGAAGATTTTATTTCCAGATGGCTCCCAAATACAACAGCTAATGTTTGCATTCCCAGATTGAATCACGAATGCATAAGTGACTTTGCACGTTATAGTATCAGCGATATGGTTATAGCCCTCTGAAACTGTTAGTATATATCACCTAATAGAATCCCAGTGAAACTTGTATGGAAATTTTTACAAATCAAACAGTGTCAACTTTTATTTATAGTACACTTGGGTTGCATTATGTGTTCTCTCTCTCTCCCTCCCTTTCTTGTGTTCTCTGTCTCACTGTTTCTGCCAGTCATGTCTTTTTTACCTGTTATCTTCAGAATGGTGTTACAGTTATGATCAGTGTGCTGTTTGTTTTATTTCTATTCCTTCTTTTTTCTTTATCTTTCCAAACGTATTGTTGCGTGAACTGTCTTTGAATAAAGGTGCCTGCTTGAGGCGTTGGGGATGGGGGGAAAAGAGCCACACCGTAGGAAATAGTTATTAATGCTGCGCAGCTGTATCAGTTTTGAACTTTAGCTGCTGTGGCAAAGTGTTTAGCACTGGGGACTCCCAGCTGGGAGGTCGAGGTCATGGGTTTGATTTCCATCAGACTAATTCATTTGTGTGATGTTTCTGCCCTGACCGGCTTCCTGCCCAAAGCAGAGTTTGCGAGGGGCTAAGTTGAGAAGACTGGGACTACAGTCCAGTTTTTCATCCACTGGATGGATGTGTCTGAGAGTGCTGCTCAGATTTCTTGACCAACACTGCAAGTGTCTGTATCTCTCAGGCCTGGTTGATGCCAGTTATATGCATAGAGTACAGCCCTGTCATGCAGTCTCAGATGAGAATGGAAATCCATAGCATTATCTTTATCATCCTCACCCTTATTGATCAGCATTACCAAAAAATCTGTCAAAGTCTGTGGCTCTTCATGCCTTGCTGTTATGGTTACCTCTGTTTCGATTGCCTCTCCACATCTGTGGCCTTGGTTTGATTCTGTTGGGGTCACTGATACCAGCATATTCATGGGGACTGACGTGGACTAATGTGGTGGCGCCCTCTGGAAAGAGCTCACTCATGCCGACTTTGCAGCTAAGCAATTATTGTTGTCAGTAGAGGCCTTAGCAGACAGTGTCCTGCATATGTTTGGTCAGAACAGGCACCACTGAACACCACCAAAGTGATTCGGCAGCAGAGCAGAGTCTCTTCTGGTGGGTTGCCTGTTGATGACTTGACATAGACTGCTCCATTTGGATTGCTGGTGCCAGGGCTGTGGCAGGTCGGGCCACACTGTGGCTGTGAATAAGAATAAGGAGAGTTGGAAGATGGGACAGCACAAAAGAAAAAAAAAAATTAAAAGAAATATAGTCCAGACCAGCCCAGGAAACCAGAACAGTGAGGCTGAAATTCAAATCTGACGTAACTTTTACGTTTTAGGCTACAATATATATTCACTTTTACACTTTGGAAAACAAGAAAAAAAAGCATTTACAAACTTAGAGTTTGGATTTATTTCAGTTCAGTAGAACTTTCCGGCAACTGTCTAAACTTGCTTTGTTTGGGGACATTTTTCTTGGAGGGAGGGAGGGAGTAGCAGGGGCTGCGGACTAATATATACCAGTGTAGTTCAGATTAAAAAAAAAGAGCCAAACCATCCGTGCATTTTGTCCTGTATAGATCTTAAACATTTTGTTGATTTTTGTCAATGTATCACTTCGAAAGAAAAAGTGGTATTTATTATAAGAGGTTTCATCTCTGCATAGCATGCTAGCAACAGTCCTCTTCTTTTTTTCAGGAACAACTACCCTTATAACAAAACGTTCTCTCCTATACGTCCTGACTGTTTGTCCTGCAGTGTTCCAGAAATGTCCTGTTGATTTTACTTCACCTCAGACTCGTGTCCTAAGGTTATCAATTTTCAGACGAGACTCTTAATGATGTGAGAAATAAAGACATGGGGTAAAGATATCCAGGCATTCAAATTTGACTGGGTGAGGCTGGATGGTGGTGTATGGACAGGTCATGACCTGGCCTTCAACTCCACTTTGACTGGGTGAGGCTGGATAGTGATGTATGGACAGGTCGTGACCTGGCCTTCAACTCCACTTTGGCTTGGGTGAGGTTGGATGGGGGTGTATGGACAGGTCGTGACCTGGCCTTCAACTCCATTTTGGCTTGGGTGAGGCTGGATGGGGGGTGTATGGACAGGTCGTGACCTGGCCTTCAACTCCACTTTGACTTGGGTGAGGCTGGATGGGGGGTGTATGGACAGGTCGTGACCTGGCCTTCAACTCCACTTTGACTTGGGTGAGGCTGGATTGGGGTGTATGGACAGGTCGTGACCTGGCTTCAACTCCACTTTGACTTGGGTGAGGCTGGATGGGGGTGTATGGACAGGTCGTGACCTGGCCTTCAACTCCACTTTGACTTGGTGAGGCTGGATGGGGGTGTATGGACAGGTCATGACCTGGCCTCAACTCCACTTTGACTTGGGTGAGGCTGGATGGGGGTGTATGGACAGGTCATGGCCTGGCCTTCAACTCCACTTTGACTGGGTGAGGCTGGATGGGGGTGTACAGACAGGTCATGGCCTGGCCTTCAACTCCAGTTTCACTGGGTGAGGCTGGATGGGGGGGTGTACGGACAGGTCATGGCCTGGCCTTCAACTCCACTTCGACTGGGTGAGGCTGGATGGGGGTGTATGGACAGGTCATGACCTGGCCTTCAACTCCAGTTTCACTGGGTGAGGCTGGATGGGGGTGTACGGACAGGTCATGACCTGGCCTTCAACTCCAGTTTGACTGGGTAAAGCTGGATGGGGGGGTATGGACAGGTCATGACCTGGCCTTCAATTCCAGTTTGACCGGGTAAAGCTGGATGGGGGTTTATGGACATGTCAAAAACATTCAGGGGGGGGGGGGGGGGGGGGGGGGGGGGGGGGGCTACCTTTTTTTTCTCCGGAGTCCCTACTCATACTAAGATCTTCCTCCTGGGTTGTTTCACCAGTATTTCATGCATTTATAAACATAAGTTTGTTATTTTTTGTGTGTGTGTGTGTTTATCTCAAAGTTGTGATTGCGTAAATGTGATGTATGGCTTCATAATGTCACTGAAAGAATATGAAAAGGATGTGTGATTTATGTGTAAAGAATATGAAAAGGATGTGTGATTTATGTGTAAAGAATATGAAAAGGATGTGTGATTTATGTGTTAGAAACTGAACATCCTGTTAGACTTTGATAGCGTTTTAGTAATATTGAAGCAGAGGGAAAGATAAGCTATCAGCACCTTGAGCATAGACTTATATTAACAGCTCTATAAGAATATGAAAAAAAATAATGTGTGTTTGCAAGTTACATGTTGAAAATTGAACTGTATTGTACTGATTCGTTAATAGCAGTTCAGTGATGTTAAGATAATGGAAGAGTGAAGCCATCAACAGCTTAGCATAGAGCCTGGTATTAACTAACCTGTAAGAATATGGAAAACATGTGATGGCAAGTTATTTATTTAGAATTGAACATCCAGTTATAATGAAATTTAAAAAGCAATGTAGTCATATTGAAATAAAGGAAAAGATAAGCTATCAATTCTTCTAGCATAGCTGAGTACCCAGATTCTCCCTCTTTGCTCTCTTGATGTTGAACGTCTCCCTACATTCAGTGTCAGACCCGTGTGTTCCATGGCTACTGTTTCACTGCAGTCACACATTAAGATGATCAGTAAAAGTCACGTGCTGTGAATGCAACGGTCCACTTTCCCAACACCAACTTCCAGTCACAAAAAGTAGATTGGGGGCAGTACTGGCATCTTTTAGTTTTGTTGGTAATTTGCCATATAGAACAGGTAGAATACCTGGATTCGCTAGTAAATGCAAAACCCTGATCAGGTATGTGCAACCTCAACACAGCTTTATTTTATTGATATCTAGGGATGCCATTAGCTGTCAGTAACTGCAGTAGGTTTATCCTTCTGTAATGTAGGTGGTACAAGGCCGAAACTAGTCAACCAGCCCTCAAGGGTTTATAGCAGGACCAGCGACGCAGTTCGCCCAAAATCTGTATTCAGTATCTGATTACTGCTCTTTAAAGTATTAGTTTTGCATGATCGGCATCATCAATAATGACACCACTGATTATTTCTCCCCATTTTAATGCATATGGACCAACATCGCTCAATGAAGTATGACAATGGAAGAACTAGGTTTTCTGTACTACTCCATAGTCCTCATTCAGTGCTCCCGCTCATAAGCTTTGTTTTCTTTTGCTGCAAGTATTATAGTGAAGTGATGTATCATTTGCCCGCCCCCTGGCTCCACCTCCACTCCGGAAATTCCCACCCTCCCACCCCGTTTCATAACTTATCAAATCCTTGTCCTTGATCTGATTTTCATGATTTTTGATCTTCTTTCATCTCTTTTTCTTTTTCCTCTCAGGGAGTTTGCCGACTGCTACCATTGTTGGTTTGGCTTTGTTGGGCAATAAACAGTGTGGTTTACATTTAATGGGATGTGTGTGCGTGTGTGTCACTGTGTGTGTATGTGTGTGTATGTGGATGCGTATATGCTGCATGAGATTGTGGATGAGATAGATCTATGATATTCTTGCTTCACGGGCACACAATTTGTTTGATCTAGCAACCAGCTGATATGTATATATATATACATATATACATACATACATACATACATCACACACACACACACACACACACACACACACACACACACACACACACACACACACACATACGTACATACACATATATAGATACACAGGGCTTCACAGCAAATCAAAGCATTTATTTAACAATGATAATTATAATGATAATGATAATAATAACAATGATAATATTGTATTTCCTAAGCACTCTCCAATGACAAGGAGCTCAAATCGCTTTAATATTCATGAACATAATGCACATTTATACACATCACACATTTAGTGATTTACTGAAAGGAAAATAAGCTAAAATCAAATAAACAAGAAAAAAAGAATGCTCCTCTATACATTTTACAAGACTTATTTACACATGTAATAAGACTTATTCACACATATGCACGTGCACACACACACACACACACACACACACACACACACACACACACACACACACATACATATCTAAGCTGGCGTGTTCAATTACTGAGAATCCCAAGAGCGTATGGAATGAATAAGAGAGAAAAGCAGGTTTTCTTTTTTGTTTGTTTATTTTTTCAATTGGTTTTATGCCAGTTTTAACGGAGGCCAAGATTGTGGTGTGAACTGTTTCAGACAGATGCAATCGAATATGGAAAGGAAGATTCACAGAATGATTGAGATTTTCACACAATGAGCAAGGAGCTATTGTGGAGTTGAAACATGATCAGAGCTAGCGGGAGTACTATCTGAATAACGTATGTGGCAATACATCATGATATGTTGTGAGTATAACAGGGCTTTCTGGCCAATACAATAAAAAGGTTTAGGTATTGTTACACTATACGGATCACATATCACCTATCTGGAGTCGTGAAGACCGTTGGGGCGCCGCAAAAGACTTCGCAACCAGCTTCTTCCACTTCTCCTGGTTCTCAGACGCTCTTAGGCAGTTTGAATACTTCCTGATGCATGCGTTTCCAGCTATAATTAACTAGTTATTTGACTCAGTTAATAAGAAAATATTTTGTTAAATTTACCATGTATAGGGTTGGCGCACACACACACACACACACACACACACACACACACACACACACACAGAGATAATGAGAGAAAAACGAGAAAGGGACCGAGAGACGGAACAGAGGAGAGGACAGGAGAGGTGGTGAGGGTGGTGATGATGGCACAGGGATAGCCTACTGATGCAAACACACTCTACTAACCGTACAGCCACCAGCTTTGTACACCACTGGTGAATGGGACTGCAATGATGCTATTGAAAGATAAGGTACAGAAGCATCGACCCCTTAACAATCAAGAACTTTGGCTCAGTTAGAAATAACATGAGCATGCACAACTACATAAGGAGAGCGAATTCGTATAGAAATAGAAAGAGGAAGGTACATACCTCTGCACCAAAATTAATAACATCCCGATGTTTACGTTTCTAGCTATAACTAGCTAGTTAGGCCTAATTAAGTTAGTCAATAAACAAGAGCATTATTATTTGTTCAATTTACTGTTCATTGAGTTTGCGCGCACACACACACACACACACACACGCGCGCGCGCGCGCGCGCACACACACACTCTGTGTGTGTATGCATGTGGTGGAACAGGGATGGGAAGAGTAGGTAGGATGGGCTGAAGAAGGGAGAGGATGAAGAAGGACGAAATGTATTATTTCAGAGTGATGAGGTCATGTAGCTAGGACGGGTGGAAGATGGGCGAGGATGCAAGAATGACGAAATGTCGTATCATTTCAGACTAATGAGGTCAGAGGTTAAGAGAGGAAAGGAGAACTGAGTCTTCGGTTCGTAATTTCTGGCCGCAGAGGACTTCTGCTGAGGAACGGACGAAAGAACGAACCTTTTTAATGAGAGAAAAGAATAAGCACCGTACAGGCTTTTTTTTTTTCATCTTGCACTCAATGAAATGGGGAAAAAAGTCGACTTCAAAATTGAAAGAATTGTTTACCTAACGAAAAGAATTGGATTGTTACTAGGCCTATCTCCTTTTTGTGTGATTATTAAGGATTTTGACCATGCCTTGGGAAAGATTCCCTTATCGTGCGGCGAATGAAACAGAGTTACTATGAAATCAATAACAACAGAGTTGGCACATTTGAACATTTCACAAACCACGTTATTCGGTCCAGCGCTTTTGCCCACATTTCATATGATTTGAGCTGCTTATTACTTCATCTCTTATTATCACATTGTTGAATAAGGGTTCTTCTGTACAATGTCCGTCTCTTCTCACACAGACACAGTATGATGCTCAGACAAACTCAGTTTTTGACAATACTATTTTAGCAGTGTTTCAATGCTTCGTTTCTAGACATTTTTTGGTTACAGTCATTGGGTCATGCTCGAAAAAGCACCTATTCCTGTATCAGTTTTTAAAGAAAATAGAACTAGGGTCTGTAGATGTGACACCACCAATGTGTAAAATGGCGCACGTCAGTTTTACCAAAATTATGACAACATAAAGCAAACTGACGTCATTTTCCCCACATGACCTTGAACCGGGCACAGGTCTGCAGTCTCCGGACGGTTTCTCTAGCTGTTGTTTGTGTGTCCGTCATTTGTTCGATCGTTTGTTGAATAGTTGTTGTTTTGCTTGTCTGTTTATTTGTCTGTCTGTGTTTGTCAGTTTGTTTCTTCTTCGTTTGTCTGTGTTCTCTCTCTCTCTCTCTCTCTCTCTCTCTCTCTCTCTCTCTCTCTCTCTCTCTCTCTCTCTCTGTGTGAATTTGTTGTCGTGTATTTGTTTTTTTCCTGTGTTGATGTTTATTTGTTTGTTGTTTGATCGTTACTTTTTTTCTTGGTTGTGTGTGTTGTTGTTGTTGTTGTTGTTGTTGTTGTTGTTGTTGTCTTCAATTTAACGTCTTTCCACATTAAGTGATATTAGACGAATTGTGTGTGTGTGTGTGTGTGTGTGTGTGTGTTTACTGTTTGTTCCTTGTTTATAGGTTTTTTTTTTCCTGGTTGCATGTTTGTATGTTTGTTTTTTCAACAGTACTCTGTCTGCGTGTGTTTGTACTTTTTGTTTCCCTGTTTGTTTTCTTCAGCAATTCACTGCATCCTTTTCCTCCACACCTTGTCCACATTGCCTCTCTTTTCATCCTTCCAGGTACCTGACCTGAAGATGACCTACACACTGCCTCTCTTTTCATCCTTCCAGGTACCTGACCTGAAGATGACCTACACACTGCCTCTCTTTTCATCCTTCCAGGTACCTGACCTGAAGATGACCTACACACTGCCTCTCTTTTCATCCTTCCAGGTACCTGACCTGAAGATGACCTACACACTGCCTCTCTTTTCATCCTTCCAGGTACCTGACCTGAAGATGACCTACACACTGCCTCTCTTTTCATCCTTCCAGGTACCTGACCTGAAGATGACCTACACACTGCCTCTCTTTTCATCCTTCCAGGTACCTGACCTGAAGATGACCTACACACTGCCTCTCTTTTCATCCTTCCAGGTACCTGACCTGAAGATGACCTACACACTGCCTCTTTTCATCCTTCCAGGTACCTGACCTGAAGATGACCTACACACTGCCTCTCTTTTCATCCTTCCAGGTACCTGACCTGAAGATGACCTACACACTGCCTCTCTTTTCATCCTTCCAGGTACCTGACCTGAAGATGACCTACACACTGCCTCTCTTTTCATCCTTCCAGGTACCTGACCTGAAGATGACCTACACACTGCCTCTTTTCATCCTTCCAGGTACCTGACCTGAAGATGACCTACACACTGCCTCTCTTTTCATCCTTCCAGGTACCTGACCTGAAGATGACCTACACACTGCCTCTCTCTTTTCATCCTTCCAGGTACCTGACCTGAAGATGACCTACACACTGCCCTCTCTTTTCATCCTTCCAGGTACCTGACCTGAAGATGACCTACACACTGCCTCTCTTTTCATCCTTCCAGGTACCTGACCTGAAGATGACCTACACACTGCCTCTTTTCATCCTTCCAGGTACCTGACCTGAAGATGACCTACGGGTCCTCGGCTCTTTGCACCGTGTCGGGGATTTCTGGCGGTAAGCTGTATGTGCGGAGAGGGATGACCTTCGCCAATCCTACGGCACCAGGTGGAAACGCATCCGAAAGGCGGGCAGGAACCTGAACGCCGTGGACGCCCCGCATGGCGATTTCTGGGCAGTCCGGAAAGAGTCTGACACCTTTTCCGTCTTTCACGGCCAGCTCACGGAGCGCTGTTAGGATTTCGCCTTCCTCGACCAGTAACTACGAGAGAAGAGACCACTGGACAGAAGGAGGACAGACAGAAAAAGAAAGACAGAAGAAGGACAGAAGGACAGGAGAGGACGCGACACTTGGATAGATTCTGAGAAACAGGCCAACAAAGAACAAGTTCACTCCCTTCGTGAAGGAAGAACTCCAAAGCAATGTTAAAAACGATGTTGATGGAAGTGATTCTGTTGTGATTGAGGAAAATGATGTTCAGTTGTTTTTCAAACGTTTAAATGTGAGAAAGGCAATGGGCCCTGATAATATCTGTGGAAAATTGTTGAAGGTGTGTGGTTCTCAGCTCTCCTATGTTTACAGTCGTTTGTTTACCTGGTCACTTAGAGAATGTATAATTCCTGTTTTATGGAAAAAATGCCACTGTATGTCCTGTTCCCAAAAAACGCAACCCAAGCTGTTTAAATGATTACCGACCAGTTGCCCTCACATCTGTTGCAATGAAATGTCTTGAAAGAATTGTGTCCTCGGTTATGTTTTAAAAGATACTACACAGTACCAAGACCCGTTTCAGTTCGCATACCAACAGAACAGATCAACAGATGATGCCACACTCACACTTCTCCATCATGCTTTTTCACACCTCGAAAAACCTGCCTCCTTTGTACGCATTCTCTTTATTGATTTCTCATCAGCATTCAACACCATACAACAACCATCTGATGGCAAAGAAACTCATTAACATAAATGTGGGTAACAAGCTCATTCTTTGGATAATTGATTTTCTTACACAGAGGACACAGTCTGTTCGATATCAAAGTGTTGTTTCGTCGTCTCCAGAGTCATTCAACTGGCGCACCCCAGGGTACTGTTTTATCACCAGTGCTTTTTACTCTGTACACAAATGATTGTTCAGGAAGTGATTCAACTTTGTACATTAAATATTCAGATGACTCAGCACTTGTGGATCTTTCCAACTCTGATTCTGTTTACTTCAAGGAGGTTCAAAGATTTGTTGATTGGTGCGATCATAACTATCTTGATCTGAATGTAACAAAAACGAAAGAAATGTTGATTGATTTTAGAAAGAATCCAAAAGCTGTACCACCCCTTTTTATCAAAGGTGCTGAAGTAGAACGTGTTGAATCATGCAAATATTTAGGAACTTTTATAGATAATAAGCTGAATTTTAAATCCCATGTTGAGTACGTCCACAAAAAATGTCAAACCAGATTACATTGTCTTCGCAAGCTGCGATCATTTCATGTGAATACTGACATTCTTCGGACATTTTATTCATGCTTCTTGGAATCTGTTCTAACTTTCTCATTTATATGTGTTGGTATGGTGGGTTGACTGTGAAGAGCAGAAAATGTGCTTGAGAAAGTGGTGAACGTGGGAGGAAAAATCGTTGGTGAGAGACAAAAAGTCTAAGTGAGCTATACAGGTGCCGTGTTGTTTGTAAAGCGAAGAAGATTACGTGTGACCAGACCCACGTTCTTGCAAATCAGTATGACCTTCTTCAGTCAGGACGAAGATATCGATCGGTTAAATGCAGAAGTGTCAGATTTAAACAAAGTTTTATTCCCCTGTCCATTGATTTCATGAACCGAGAAGATGTTTAATTGAAATCCAATTCCTCTATATGAATGTATGTCATATGTGAGAAAATGGGTAATGTGGCTAAATTATTGTTTATTTGCTGTGAATGTGTGTGACCACAAATTAATTTCTCAAATTGAGATAATAAAGTTTACTTGACCATCACTGTTCTCCTTGAAGCATGAGTGTTCCATGCAACAGAATGAGTGTCAGCACACCAGACATCAGAAGACCAACAAACCTAGACGCCTTATTTGTATCAAATGCACATTTCAGATCTGCAAGAGAACGTCCATCGGCAAATGAACTCACAGACTGTGCATGGCACGTGAGACTTTGTTGGAGGAAAGAAGCACAATGAGAAAGTGGGAGAAGATAGGACGATCGAAGCTCCAATTCTTCTAAAATGAAGCAAAAAGTAAAAAAAAAAAAAAGAAAAAAAAATTAAAAGGGATATGGGAAATAACTGGAGGTTGGAGCTCCTCCCCCCTCCTCCCCCCCCCCCCCCCCCCCCCCCCCCCCCCCCCCCCAAAAAAGAAAAAAAAATGAAAAAATAAAGAGAAAAAAAATGTATAATTTGCTGACAACCAACGAAAATATCGTGATTTATTGAAGGGCAGGATTTTTATGTATTTTTGAATTAACACCCAGGAATGGCAAGCGATTCAATAACCAGAAACATATGAAAAGGATGCATAGGAATTCGAGTTACCGTGTAATGTCAGGATGCAAACTTTGAATAAACACTCACGAACAGAAACATCACTGTGATTTTGAAAAGAAAACCATGAATAACAGAAGAAGAAAGAATGGTGAATACCAGAACAAAGAAAGACAAGAGACATCAGTCATCTTTATGCTGCATGTTACCATGTCTGTGTGCATTGTTAGCAAAGTGTGTCGCGTATCTTAATCAGTTGTAAAGATGGAATGATCTCAGTGTCGTGGTATATCTCTGCTGTGGGTTCGAAAGGGATAGTGTTGAGGAAAAACAAAAATCCGACCGAGAGGTTTAACCAAATAAAATTGGCATCACAACCTTGTGTGTGTGTGTGTGTGTGTGTGTGTGTGTGTGTGTGTGTGTGTGTGTGTGTGGTGTGGTGGATGGTGGTGGTGGGTGGTGGTGGTGGTGGTGGTGGTGGTGTGTGTGTGTGTGTGTGTGTGTGTGTGTGTGTGTGTGTGTGTGTGTTGCGTAGCGTAGCGTAGCATTGTGGTGTGGGTATGGTGTGGTGTGATGATGTGGTGTGGTGTTGTTCAGAAGGGGAGTACAATAATAGAACAATTCTGTAGACTGATATAATCAAAGCAAAGAAGCACACAAAATAAAGCAGAGCCAGAATTGTAATGTTATTACGGGTTAAGCCCTCGAAGCATTAATGAATTTCAGTAGACAGAGTTTGTTATTTGCAAATGCTACTACATAGAAATAACAATCAAGAAAACACTGCTGAAAAATTAACCTACGCTGCGACAAACCTCCGAATCTTAAATGCTTTGCTCAAATATAATGCGAACTGTTTTACAAGTGTTTCATTCCTTGATGTCATTAGCATAATAAGCTTAAATAATCATGGGTGTCTATTTTTTGTGGAATAAACTCTTGCCGAATATTACTTAGTTCCTGGCCAGAGAAAATACAATGAATTTCATTATCAAGTGCCTCGTGGCATAATGGGCAAAGGAGATTATCATCACAGAGTTGCCTATCGCGTTTAAAATGACTGTTTATTTCTGTGATACCGAATCTAAATTTTGTTGATATGTATTTGTCAAGGTTCATAGAAAAATTGATGGGCACATTGTGCTCTGCGTTTAACATACGATAGATATAAAACCTATCACTTCCCTGAACATGAGAATACCAGCTTTGCCATCTACAATCTGTTAATCTCTGACGAAATTCAAGAATAAACTAGCTATGTCTCCGACACCCTGACTTTCCCATACAAAACCAAATCCACACTGATACAGCTTTCGTCTCACTAGCGAGGTGCTATTCATCTTGCCTCTGGCATACATCTCAACTAACATGCTGTAAGCTTTATGGGGTAACCTATGTGGCTGCATTCTAGTTAACTTTAACCAATAACGAATAGGGATGACTAAAGATGATAAATATATTGGATACCTATTTGTCCCCCCATAGACCAGATCATTAGGCGTATGCATAGATACTCCTCAAAACTTCTTTTTTGCATATAAATGAATGATCGCCACTTCAAAAAGCAGCACTGCTGACACCCCATAGCTCAGCACCGTAATGAACAATTGGTTGAATTTGAGAATCAAACAATTTCAAAAACAGTGTCAAAGAATTGTTATTCAATATTGTCATTTTTTTTCATAATACACAACAAGGCGTATTTAGCTCTGCTCACAAGATCTTTACAGGCAAATGTAAAGCTCAAGCGTGTTGAACAGAATATAGGCCTACTCAAATATGTGTACACATTTACTAGCGGCATTATAATTCCTTTATATTTCCATCTTTCACTTGCAGCAAGGTAACCTCCTTTTCCAAATACTATTATGTTATTTTTTGTCATGTTTACCTTTAACTGAAGTGAAGCAAAAGCCCGTGTTAAACTGTTCAACTGTGTTTGCAGACCAAACAAATGGGAGAGAGAGAGAGAGAGAGAGAGAGAGAGAGAGAGAGAGAGAGAGAGAGAGAGAGAGAGAGAGAGAGAGAGATTACCTTACTAAAACAAATATGTAGTTTTCCCCCCCCCCCCCCCCCCCATTCAAATGATCATTGCAGCCATGACACTCAAAAATAACGACTTGATTATATCTAAAAATCACTTTTCATAAATGAACCTTTGGACTATGCAGAAGGATCTTTAGAGAACACTTTGGAACCACTGTTTAGATGAATCAGGGGACAAAACTGCACGATTTTGGGGAAAATTTCTCTCAAAACGGGCCTAGTTTGGAGGAAAATTTCTGTCTGGAAAATGGACATACACACGCCTGGTGATTTTTTTTTTCTTTTGAAAATGACCGACAGGTGACATGACTGGAAGAAGAAACAATTTTTTCGGACCTAAACTTTTTCAATATGAAGATGTACAACATGAGCAAACCATGCAGACTAATCCTGGTTTTGCCTGTCAGGGGTGGCATGTAAAATGACTGGCTAGAAACTCTATTCCAAATAACTCCTATCTGGGATAACGAAAATTAAAAATCTGTACGAAAAAGACCCCTGACTGGCTATCGGAAATTGACAAAATCTGGACGAGTTTCTCGGACTTCTGAGGGTCAAGTACATTCTCTATTCGTGTATATAATATGGCAGCGCTCATGTCGTTAAGGCCCTGCAAATCTCGTTA
This sequence comes from Conus betulinus, assembly GCA_016801955.1. Lineage (NCBI taxonomy): Eukaryota > Metazoa > Mollusca > Gastropoda > Neogastropoda > Conidae > Conus > Conus betulinus. The sequence continues at coordinate 143,473 of JADBJO010000934.1, forward strand.
CGGCCCTGCAAATCTCGCGTTGATACTGCTTCCTCGCTGACCTTCTGCGCATGTGACTAGAAGTTTCGGTTGTCCGCCGCGAGCAGAGCCTGACAGTGCGTCCTGGGATATTCTTTCTTTCTTTCTGCGTACGCAGGCTGATACTCCTGCGGACACTGCCTGTATAGACAGGCAGTGGAGTTTTGTGTGTATGGCCGTTTTTCATCCTGCCGTTAAGGCAGCCATACTCCATCTTCGGGGAAGGTGTATGCTTTGTGTAACGTGTCATCCATACCAACGGCCAAACCGGCCTTCTCTTCCGAAAGTTGGTGATGGGATTTTACGTGTGTGCAAGATGTGCGTGCGTTCACACACAGAACCCCGGTTTATAGTCTCAATCGAAGGACTGTATGAGGAATGGAGTCAGAGCCAATGTTAACTCCGAGGGAAAAATCCCCCCCCCCCCTCCCCCCCCCCGTACCGAAATTCGAACCCGCCACCCCAGGATCACGAGTCCGGCGCTCTACCAACTGAGCTGTTCTGGCCGCCAGTCATGGGATGTGAATCAAACAGGAAAGAAGAGAAAGGAAGGCAGCGTTAAGTGATGCGAAGAGGTGTCTCCGCAAGCAGCTTTGCTCGGGCGAATTTTGAGCGGAGCAAAAACATTGGAGGTTAGATCCAAAGTGCGCTTTCACGCGGGAGGCGCCAAATTTAAGAGGAAAAAAAAATTAAAAAAAAAAAAAAAAAAGAAAAAGAAAAGGGAGGGGGCGAGGGGGGGGATGGGGTGAGGGGGGAACTAATTTAGATCTAGATCTTGTTCCTTTGAGTCGTCTTTAAATCTCTGTCACTGTTGCGACTGTGTGCCCAGTGTCACGTGAATGACAACGTTTGGTCATACCTAAATGTCCCTCGGAAAGTTCCAAGCGCTATGATGGCGGATCAGGGAATGCCATAGCCATGATAACTTGATCTGTTGTTTGTCATTTTTTGTCTGATTTCGCGTAGCCTTTAGCGACTTCAGATGGGGGGGGGGGGAGAGGGAGTATGTGCAAGTACTAAATATGGATTAATGTACAATGTACCATCTGATTCGGAAGGTTCATGCAAGAGATAATGTTACTGGCCAGTCGGAATAGACTATTCATACCGACTTCTCGGAATGCAAATGGACTTCTCCAATTCCAAGCATAAAGTATGCTATCCAGCTTTCCCTTTCTCAAATAGTTACTCAAGAGCAAATAGTTATCCCTGTCTATGAAATTGGGAAAAGGTCTTATTCGCGAATACATCGCAGATAGTTAGTTTTTATTGCTAATAGGCGCTATATCAAAACAGAACCATTCACATCTGCCTACATTCCACCTAAGCACAACAAAGCAACAACACAATATGCCTTTATTTTAGTCAGACATCTTTTTAATCGTCAAAGGTTTTGGGGTGTACGCTTACTTTTCACTAAAATGAGTGTATTTTCTACAGAAGTGTGTACACATCTAAATATTTGTTTAAGTGAGAGGGGAAGAAAGCCAAGGGGGTGGGGGTGGGGGTG
>JADBJO010000934.1:150000-165000 GCA_016801955.1 Conus betulinus
CCGCCTCAAAGCAAAACGCGCTTATCGTTTAACACTGGCAGTTGTCACACACCGCATTTGCAAACACTCAATCACACACACGGCATGTTTACTCCATATGCGCGCACCATTTTTAGCTCTCTTTACCAAATTTGTCAACAACACTAAAAACATTTCACGATTTCACAAAATTCACAAAAGTAGCCGCAGGGCACCATAGATGCAGCTCATTTTCCTTCTTCAAATATCAGCATACACATAACACATTTCAAGTTACTTCTTTTTTTTTTTCAATGATTAAACAGTTGCCGCTAAAATGTTTCTTTCTTTAAAAAACTCCACCAGCAGGAATTAAGTTTCCACGCTCAGGTTTTCCAAAAAGAAACCCCAAATCCTAGTGTTAGCTAGAGTACATATAAGTTTGAATCGATAATTTTTTCAAAGACATTCTACACATAACATACTATAAAAAGATACTCCCGAGTTCGTTGTGAATGGGATTCAAAACACATCCTACTTACCAGTTGGGGATACGAAGTGGAATCTTTTACAAAAATACTAATCTCAAAAAAATTTTTTTTTTCATTTCCTTTAAAACCAACAATGCGTTTTCACAAAATACTTCTCATTACACGAGGTCGTTCATTTATTTATTTTCACGTAATCAATTGTTTACATTTACTTATTAACAGTTTTGTTTTCTCTTTATATCTGAGTTATTCCCCTACTGGCGACTTACCCATAGGGAATCAATATTCTGACCAAGGAATCCCTAGCAGACTTCTGTCTGCACTACATCAAAATCGGTCACTCTCTGGCCTCAAGGAAATCTAGGTTTTCCTTTTACAACCCCCAGGGTTAGAAATAAACTAACAACTCAGCCCAAGCCAAGCGCCCTGTCCTCCCATCTGGCAACTCCAGGACTGCCCTACATATCGTGAACACACCTGTCCTACAAAACAGCGAGCTTCTCTCATCAATCACGTGCCTCAATGTCCAATCAAAGACAGCGTTAGGGATTCAAACACTGTTTACCTGTGGTGTTGTTTTCTTGTCAAAAGTTGAAAACGTCACTCTCGCATAGACACTGTCATGACAGCAGCAAACAGCATGTCAGGGGTCAAGGTCAACTCAAAAAGGGGGGGGGGGGGGGGGGGGGGGGGGGGGGGGGGGGTCAGTGCGGGGCAAGGGCTGCACGTGTGTTGTCAACACGCCCACCTCAACAGAGGACACCAGCCAACATCCGAGTTGTGAAGCGGCCGATAGAGGAGGGGGGGTACCTCAGCCAAGCTTGCATGTGCAGCCCTCACCTCTCGCACCTGCTGTTGGGGGGGGGGGGGGGGGGGGGGGGGGGGGGGGGGGGGGGGGGGGGGGGGGGAAGGAGGAGCCATGACGTGGAATTTCGCCAAGTGTTTCAGCGATGGGAGGTGGGTAGAGGGTGACAGCTGCGACAGTCTTCCCCAGCATGTTTCAGCACAGCCCACAGTGATGCTGGGTAGCTCTGCCGGCCCCCACAGACCAGTGAGATGTTTACCATGTTGCTGAGACAGTTTTTCAGACGTACCACACTTCGCAGACGTGGCTAGCCACACACGCAAGACACGAGCTGGGATATTTGCATACCTGACCTTTCACCTTGCCGTATGCGCGCGCACTCTGCACGAATGCAAATGTTAAAAAACGAGGATTTGAAGTTACTGTAAGATCAGTACAGAATAAAAACCTTTGGCAGCGGGTAAGACGTTAGCAGGAATGCAGTAATAATTGCTTTAATACCAACATAGACACCTCCCATAAACTTCGGTATTCAAGCAAGATCACATACGTGTATCGTTATCGATCGTCGCTGCGCAGGAGAAGCGTACTTACACGTCGTTTCGTGCAGCGTCACACTTGACAAAACATCTTTCTCCATATTAAGCGGATTTCAGAGATAGTCGCCTACTACGCTTCCATTTTTGCGTCTACAGCTCAGTCTTTCCAATTCTCTGCGTGTTTGAACAAATGATTTCTCTGTGTGACATCATTCATCACTGAATCGACGTCAGTGAACCAATCGCCATTTCGGAAGGAGGTGGTGAGCGTCGCACATGAGTTTATTCGCTCCTCATTCCGCGAAAGCGATTTTTGATTGGACGATTGCGAGGAAATACTGGCAGGGGGAAAAAAATTATGACAAATAGATCGCTGTTCTACTCTGCCAACTGTCCACTCGCAATATAGCAGACAGGTTCGGCCAGTGCTTGAAACCACGTTGCTCAGCCCGTGGAGCTACGAAACTTGCTAAGCATGCGAGTCTCATCATTGAAGGGGGGGGGTATGGGTTCCTCACGCCATGACGTCAGGGGGAATTCCGAGCGGCGTGCGTGTGTGTGTGTGTGTGTGGGGGGGGGGGGGGGGGGGGGGGGGGGGGGGGGGGGGGGGGGGGGGGGGGGGGGGGGGGGGGGGGGGGGGGGGGGGGGGGGGGGGGGGGGGGGGGGGGGGGGGGGGGGGGGGGGGGGGGGGGGGGGGGGGGGGGGGGGGGGGGGGGGAGGGGAGGGGGAGGGGGGGTCGGAGAGGGTTGAACGGCAGATAGGCTGAACTTCACTCTCACTGGCAGAACCATGGTAGTGCCACGGACAGACGTTTACAGGCCAGGATCAAACATGGCAGGCCTCGACCATCCAAAAGAATGGACATTGTTGAATGATACTGTCGCAATTCTTTGCAGTAAATTGCCGGATGTCATGTTTGTAAAATTATGTCCATTTAAATTCATTTGTTTTAAAAAACTAAAACAACATTCCTTGATGCTTCCTTTGACTATGACAATATCTTTCCAGATTATCTGAATTTTCTTTTTATCTTCTGGGAAAAAAGTTATCACAAACACGGGGAAGAAATCAGGAGGTGTATTAGTATTAATAAAGAAACTACCTGGATTATTGTGTGAAAAACAGTTAGTGCTGACTGTGAAAGTACTGTTGCAGTTAAAGTTGATGAGAGTGTTTTCAACATGGACAAAGACGTTGTTTTCTTTGCGACTTCAGAAGGAGGTCCACCGTATGAAGGAATGGATTCAAAGGACACAGTATAGTCAGGTTAGAAGATCTTTTGCACTCTGTTCAGGATGAAGATGTGTAAATAACAGTAAGGGGAGATATTTAAACGCACGAACAGGTTGTGAACAAGCACTTGTTTGAGAAGCCATGAACAATTCTGTTTCTGAGTTTGGAATGGGTAGTAAAGACGAAAGTCGACGTCGATTTGCATTACTCTAAGGATGTTACTATTAGTAATTTTGGAAAAAGCCCTGTTGGGATTTTTGCATTTTACTTGATCCTCTCATTTTGAATGGGCTCTGTAATGCTGATCTGAAGGAGAGTCATATCTTTGTTTCACACCAAGGATATAGTTGTAATGGGATTTTTTTCTTGTTTCTGAATGTTTGATTGCCATATACACTACGTGTGATTAGTACAGGTTATTTATTCTCCTGGCAGAAATACGTTGGGGGCGGAAAAGAGAAGGTAAATACATCACAGGAAAGTGGAAATACGGATCGTGTGATCTGAAGAAAATGTGGGAAAGTTATAAGCGTGAACTTAAAAATGACTGGTGACGACTTTGAAGAACGTTTGGAAATCGCCTTTGATGTGTTAACTATTAGCCTATATTGATATTAACCACATTAACCATGCATTATCTTGTCCTGTGCTTTGTTTGTCAATGTCCTTGGCGGTAAGTAAAACCCCTCTCTTTCTAAATATTGATATTAACGCTTATGTGGATATGTGTTTTCACGTGCCTTGTGTGGAGCTGCTGCAGCATGGTTCAATTTGTGGGAAATAGAAGGAAAATATGCAATGAAAAATTTGCTGACGATTGTGAAAAAAAAAGAAAAGGGTAGTTAGGGGCCTTCTTAAGTGTTTCCAAATTGTAAAAGAGAAGATAGTAAAAAGTTTTACTGGGAAAGTTATGTATGTATATGAAAAGAAAGGTATATAGGCAGCTAGAGAAAAAGAGAAACGTGACTTTGAAGAATTAAAATTGTGAAAAAACTGAAAAATTCAAGTAAAGATTCAAGGCTAGTTTGCACAACAATTAGATCAGATGAAATAGAAAATCATTTATTCATAATAACATCTGCTCACAACTAAGGTTTGATCACTTTTCGGTAGTTTCTGGGAGAGTACAGACGACATGAGAACACATATAAAGGTGAAAGATGCTGAGAACCACAATAAACCTTTTTTAACGATCCGATTTTTGCAGAAAGAAAAGGAAACGAAAAAAATCAGGTAAAAAAAAAAAAAAAAAAAAGGACAGGCACAGAGAAACTCGGTCGTCATCGATTTCCTTGTGCTATTATTTAACAGACTATTTAATGCTGGAATCTTCCCAGCAGCTGGGCCAATTCCATTATTATTCCTATTTATAAAATAAGATATTCAAATAAAACCCAGTTGATTATCGTGGAGTGGCACAAACAAGTGCTGTTAATAAAATCTACATTGGGAAGGTACGATTGGTTCTATAGCTTTAAGAGCAGATTTGGACAGAGAAGTATATTACAATAAATAACGCAAAGGTGGCATAAAATTGTCTTGGCAGATGTAGATGAACTCGTTGGTTTTTTTAAACGCCCTTCAAAATGTTCCATCCTGAGCCGTCTACATCGTCGCCTTGCTCATTGTGCTTTCTTCAGGGAAGATGAGACACATTCTTTTTGTTTTTATGTCAAGAATACAATGCTGTTCGTGAAATAGGCATGGTTTTGTGAAAAATGGTGCTGAAATTGAGGACACAGTTTAGAGTGCTAAACTCGAACTATGGATGATGACTCGATGAAAATCTTTGCAAGGAATACTGCAAAGGCATGGAAACATCCGAACAAAGTAAGAACGAAAGTAACGGAGTAACTGAAACGGTTGTGTGTGAAAACTGAAAGATTACAACGAAGTTGAAAGGAGACGGTTTGTTTTAAGACAGTGTTGTTTGTTGTTGTTAATGCATTGCTAATTCTTCGAAAATGCACAAAAACTGGATGGTCGGTATTCACAATTTGTTGTGCTTGGGAATTCAAGCATTGTACATGTTTATGTTTGCTGTCGGGAATTTAATTAGTTGGTGTGGTTGTTGTTTGTTGCTTTAACTTTTTGCTTTTGCCCCCCCAACCCCCAACCCCCCCCCCCCCACCCCCCCCCCCCCCCCCCCCCCCCCCCCCCCCCCCCCCCCCCCCCCCCCCCCCCCCCCCCCCCCCCCACCCCCCCCCATCCCCCCCGTATAGCTAAATGACATTAGAAAGTAATTGCTAAATATGATTTTATAGCGGCCCGCCCAAGAACATGTAGACAAAGAAATCACAAAACAAAACACAGGACCCCAGGTCCCCCCGGGCACAAGCTACAAACCATTGAGGAGAGCGACAATGAACTTTCAATCACTTGTCCCCCCCCCCACCATTTGTTTAGATTTCAGAAAGTTCCCACCAATGGGTTACAGGCACCCGGCAGTCGTCTCACCCCCCCTTTGCAGGACTTCTAGATCTGACACTTAAAAGTTCAGTGTTTGGCCCCCCCCCCCCTCTCTTCTCTCTCTTCTCTCTCTCTCTCTTACACACACCACCAAACCCACACACCACACACACAAACCCACACACACACAACCCCCCCATTACCCCCCCCCCCCCATTGTTTGAGCCCCCCCCCCCCCATAAAATGCAAAGTCTAATGCGGCCCCTTTAAAGAAAAAAGTCTACTGTGGCCCAGAAAGATATTACCCCCCCTCCCACATAGCCGCGTCCGCATCACTCCCCCCCCCCCCCCCCCCCCCCCCACACACACCCAAACCTCACCATCATCTGAATCATCCCCCCCCTATATTTTTTTTTGTTTGTGGTCTCCTCCCTTCGTAGGTTTCTGTACACACCCCCCCCCCCCCCCACGGTGGGACCCCCCCCCCCCCATGGTGGTGGTGGTGGTGGTCCCCCCCCCCCCCGGGGGGGGGGGGGGGGGGGGGGACCCCCCCCCCCGATAACCCCCCCCCCAAATACTAACGACCCCCCAACGTCCCCCCCCCCCCCCCCCCCCCCCTTGTTTAGTCATGGTCTGTCGGCAGTCCCCCCCCCCCCCCCCCCCCCCCCAACAAACAGTTCCCCTTTTCCCCACCCCCCGCTCTCTTTCCCCCCCCCTTTCTTTTTTTCCCCCCCCCCCCCTTTCTCCCCCCCCCCCCCCCCCACCCCCCCCCCCCCCCCCCCCCGACCCCACAAGCGCTTAGGATATTCAACATAAAATGCAAAGGAAAAAAAAAAGGAAAGTGGAGACCCTCATGTGGCCCCCCCCCCCCAACCCCTCCCAACATAGCCGCGTAAGCCCATCCCCCCCCCCCCCCCCCCCCCCCCCCCCCCACCCCCCACCCCCCCCCCCCCCCCCTTATAGCGAACCGCCAAGAACATGTAGACAAATGAATCACCAAAACAAAACACGACGCGTTCGACCTCTTAGTCTTCTTCGGGCAAGCTACAAACCATTGAGGAGAGCGACAATGAACTTTCAATCACTTGTCCTCATCCACTTCAGCGCAAGATGGCCGTTCATCTCAATTTGTTTACATTTCTGCCTGCAGTCGTCTCACTTTTGCAACTAGATCTGACATTAAAAATGTTCAGTGTTTGCTCTCTCTCTCTCTCTCTCTCTCTCTCTCTCTCTCTCTCTCTCTACACACACATACACCACACACACACACACCACACACACACACACACACAACACACCACACCCACACACCCACACACAGAGCGCTTAGAATTCAACATAAAATGCAAAGTCTAATGCGCAAACATTAAGAGAAAAAGTCATACATGTGGCACAGACAGATATTCTCCCTCCCCTCCCCACATAGCCGCGTCACGCATCACTCCCCCCCCCCCCCCCCCCCCACACCCCACACACACACACACCTCACCATCATCCTGAACCTCTTTTTTCTATATTTTTTGTTGTTGTGTGTCTCCTCCCTTCGTTCTTGTACACACACGGTGGGAGGGGTGGTGGTGGTGGTGGTGGTGAGGGGAGCGGGGGGGGGGGGGGGGGGGGGGCTTAGATGCGAGTAACCGAAAGCAAATACTAACGACGACGAACGTCACGCTTGACTTGGAATAAATGCGTATGTTTAGTTCATGTCTGTCTGGTTCCCAGTGGGTATTTTGGTGGGGCAACCAACATTCACCTTTTCACCATATTCGCTATCTTTCTTTCTTTCTTTCTTTTTTTTTCTTCTTCTGTGTCTCTTTTTTTCCTTTTCTGAAAGAGAAGAAAGGAAAAAAAAAAGGCAAGTGGAGATCTCCATGCTCATGTATGGCCCCACTTTTTCAGTGTATTTCTTTTACTCCAACAAAGCCTCACATACCACGCAGTCTGTGCGTTCGTTTGCTGGTGGACGTTCTGTTCTGTTGCTGATGTTGATACTTTTTGCGTTTGATGCAAAGGCGTCTGGTAGGGTTCGCTGATGTTGTGCTGACATGTTCATACTGTTGCATTTTTACGCTTATACGCAAAGGGAACGATAGAGCAAAAAGAAGGAAAGCCATTTGAAATGGAATGTACTAAAAACGTACAACAATTAGTATGTATAAAAACAGATGACAAAGTATGTACATAATTTGGAACACACACACGCACGTTCGCGAGAGAGAGAGAGAGAGAGAGAGAGAGAGAGAGAGAGAGAGAGAGAGAGAGAGAGAGAGAGAGACAGACAGAGACAGAGACAGACAGACAGACAGACAGAGAGAGAGAGAGAGAGAGAGAGAGAGTAAAAAAAAGGCACAACATATAATCATTTGTTTCATAAAGCATGAAAATGCGTAGAAGGTATTTAGTAAAATGACATGGAGTTTTTGGAGGGAGAAAAAAAAAAAAAAAAAAAAAAAAAAAAAAAGAGAGAGAGAGAGAGAGAGAGAGACAGAGACAGAGACAGAAAGACACAGAGAGATACAGAACTGGAGAGAATCAATGAATACATGAAACGGAAACCACTCATGGAAGATCATGTTAAAGACAAATACATTAATACATGTGCAATATAACACACGAAAGAGCTGACTAAAAATAATGAAACAATACATATATATTATGAGCAAAATCATGATAAGAAGATGAGAAAGGAGAGGATGTACTTGAAGGCACTTGTGTGTGAGAGAGAGAGAGAGAGAGAGAGAGAGAGAGAGAGAGAGAGAGAGAGAGAGAGAGAGAGAGAGAGAGAGAGATGCATAAGCGAAAGGAGTGCAGGGAACGACGATAGAGAGGGAGAAGAGGCGAGAGTGGGGTGTGGAAAGAGCATGTTTAGAACAATCTAACAATCAAAAAACAACAAGGAGATGTAAGACAATCGATTTTGACGCACCAGGGAAAAAAGAAAATAAAGCATAAATGGAGGGGGGCGGATGCATAATGATAGCCCAGTCACCCCACGGGTAGGGGGGTGGGGGATGTCATCTAGATAATATATCAAGTCATTACAGGAGAATCATGAGAGAGAGAGAGAGAGAGAGAGAGAGAGAGAGAGAGAGAGAGAGAGAGAGAGAGAGAGAGAGAGAGAGAGAGAGAGAGAGAGAGAGTCGCATGAGAAAAAGCATAACGACATAATGACAAGAGGGCAACAGATAGTAGGAAACACACACACACACACACACACACACACACACACACACACACACACACACACACACACACACACACATAAGACATACTTACTAAACAGAAGATGTGCATTTCAAATACAAAACACTTTCTAATTAGACAGGCTCATACATAAGGTAAAGAGGGGGGGTGGTGGTTGTGGGTGGATTTATGGCGGAGTATGCAAATACTGGCAGATGAGATGGTTGAAATAATGGTGTTTGAAGGTTGATATGCATTGGTGTTGTTTGGTTGATTCAGGGAGCGAGTTCCATTGACAGGAACCTGAATATGTTAAACTGGATTTGAATAAGTCAATTCTAGGAACAGGGACATGAAGTTTAGGTAGAGTTCTTGAGGAATTTATCGGGAATCTGTGAACTAATGTGTGGTGGGTGCCTTCCCAGACACAATCCTGTGCATTACGATCCCTTTGTTGTATTCTAATCTCAGACTTAAGGGGGGAGAACCTGAATCTTTTTATAGTCCGAGTCCAGAAGACTACTGTTTTTTTTTAGGAGGACTAATTTGAGTGCGCGCTTGTGTAGGCTTAGTAATGGTTTGAGGTGTTAGCGCTAGCGCTAGCACAGTCCCATAGAGTAGATCCATAGTCTATGTGTGATTGAATATGAGACTGAAAAAAGAGCTTGCGTGAATGCAGGTCGAGGAAGCGTTTGATTTTGGAGAGTTGATAAACTTTCTGTGAAACTTTTTTTTGCACAGTGAGTTTATGTGAGCTTGCCAACTAATATTGTTATCAATTGTTATTCCTAGCACTTTGGCATGTTACCTGTTCAACAGGTTCATCTTTCAGATGTAGGAGGAAACTTAATAGTGAGATTTTGTCTTTTTTGCCTGGTTGTGATAAGCATGGATTTAGTTTTTTGAGGGTGAAGCGACATGTGATTTAGTTCAGTCCATTTTACGAGGTCATTCGCTTTCTTGTAAAGTTTGTGCAAGAACAGTAACATCAGAATGATTTTGTGTGTATTGTTGTATCATCTGCAAAGAGTTCACATGCGGATGTGATATGGAGTGGTAGATCATTGATGTAAATTGTGAACAGTAAGGGACCCAGGATAGAGAGCCTTGGGGACGCCATAGGAAAGTGTTTGAAATGAAGAAGTAGTTGTATTGATTTTCACACATTGTTGCCTATTTGCGAGATATGATTGAAAAAACTTAAGAGTTTTTGTGGATAAGCCATACAATTTTAATTTTCTAAGAAGAAGGTTATGGTCTATCACATCAAATGCTTTTTTGAAATCGATGAATAGGACACACACAATATCTGTTGTTGTTAATGCTATTTAGCCAGTCATCAACTAAGTTGATTAGGGCTGTGTGGCATGAATGGTTGTGTCGAAACCCGGACTGTCTTGGATGAAGCAAATGGTATGTATTAAGGTGGTGTGTGTGTGTTTGTTCATGTGTTTTTCCAAAGGTTTGGAAATAGAGGAAATGATTGAGATTGGTCTGTAGTTTGCAGGGTCTGAGTTGTCACCTGCCTTGTGGGATAGGAATGACTTTTGCTTTTTTTGAAACTGTCGGGAAAATGATTTTTGTCTATGCATAAATTGAAGACGTATGTTAATGTATCTGTAATTGCTGGGAGCTGATAGTTTGAGGATTTTCCCGTCTAGGCCATCCACCCCGCAGGTACCTGACTGTTTTAGGTGCGTTAGGTAGTGATAAACTTCAAAGACTGTTATTGGTGGAATATAAAGTTCAGACGTGTGATGTTTTTATCTTGGCAATATTGTTTCAGTTTTTGAAGATCGTTTGATTTGGAAGAATCTGTCGTGACAATTTTATTAGCTATAGTGCAAAAGTGCGTGTTTAGCTGTTCGACAGAGATGTCTTTAATTACAGTTGATTTTGAAGAAGATTTATTGTTTGTAAGCTCGTTAATAGCTCTCCATACTAATTTTGGGTTCTGATTTGATGATATTAGTTCTCGATAATATTTTTTTTTTTTCTCTGCGCTTCTGTGAATTTATGCATTTCTCAGTTTTTCTAGATTCTTCTTCATAGCCATGTTGTTTAAGCAGATCTCTAAGGTAACCCTCCTGTAACTCTTTAGTGTACCATGCCGGTTTAGGATCATGCCGTACTCTAATCGTTTTTAGAGGGGGCGTGTTTATCATATATTTCTGTAAAATTTTGATCCAAAATTCAACAGCAAGATCTGGATCAGTTATGTCAAAAACTGAAGAGAGATTTGAGTTAAGCAAGTCATGCAAAGTCTTGGTCGTTAAAGTTTGTAAAGCAACGGTAGGTTATTGTCTTGTGTCCGTTTTTTGGGATTTTTTACTCCTTTTTTGGACCATGTGACACAAATTGGGTAATGGTCACTACAGTTTAGAACAGGGACGCAGGCTTCTGCTATGTTAGTGTTATCTGAAACATAAACATGGTCAATAAGTGTCTTCGAGTTTGTGGTGACTCTCGTTGGAGATTCGATGAGTTGGTGTAGATTAAATAGATTGAATGCTTGCGTCTTGGTTTTGCACTTTTAGAAGGTCTATGTTAAAGTCTCCAAGTAAAATGATTTCCTTGGATTCTAGCGAGACTGCATCCATCATTGTAATAAATTTGTCGACCCAGTTTACTCTTTGAGATGGATTCCTGTAGCAGAATCCAACCAAAATGGAAGGGTTTCTTTTCAGCTTAACTTCTATCCAGACACATTCTACATCTTTACTTTCTAGGTGTAGAAGTCGTTTGAAGGTAAGGGTTTCGCTGATGTAGATAAGAAGACCCGTCGTCTCTTTCGCTTCTGTAGGATCTTTTCGGATTGTGTTATCCTGGAATTGTTACATCATTGTCGCTAATGTGTGCAGTTAATCTGGATTCAGAGAGAGTCCTAAAATATGAAAGGGTTTACCATGATTCCAAATCAGTGTTGATATATCTGATGTCTTATTGACTGCATGTTGGATATTAAGGTGACAGATTCGAAGTCCTTCTTTACATGGCCACGCAGACTGGTTCTTGTTCATTTCTAGTTGTATATGATGTGATGTGATGATTATAGGAGACGACGATTTTGCACGTTAACTATCGTTAAGATTTGTATAGTCAGAGAGAACACAATAAAAGCACATAAAAGAGAGGGAAAATGGGGTTGGTTTACACACCGTAACAACTTTAGAAACTAGAAATGAATGATGAAGACAAAAATCTTCACACTATATGTCCGTACGCTCCTCGGTCAGATGGTATTCTTATGGAAACACTTTTTTTTTTCTGCAATGAAGAGATACACACAAAGGAAGTACTTCTAAAGCAAAATTATGATTAAGGGGACAGAAGAAGAGCTAATAAAAGGTAAAATGAAACTTAAGACAAAGCAAAGAACCAACAACCCAAAAAAAACCCAAAATGAAAACAAGTGGGAAAAAAGCCACTCGGACACAAATACACAAGTCACGTAGTTGCACTTGTAACTACGAGTTGGCAATGCACAATATTGCCTCGCTCGTAGTAAATAGTAGTTATTGCAAAAGTCTCCTGCTGCAGAGGCTTTGTTCAGTCTCTTTTCTATAGGGAACCTTTTTTCTCTTTGTTTTACTTAAATACAAACACAATTGTGTCCGTATAGTACACACACAACAGAACAATCTTCAATGCAAAATGATAATGATATGAGAAACAAGCAAAAGTTAAAGTTACAAACAATTGTGCAACAACATATACAAAAAAAGGTAAACAATGTTCAAAGGAAAAGAATAATGAGTATTGGTCTATATATGACTCGTATGGACTCTCAATACGGGCACGCGTCACACTCCCAATGTCAGCACGTTTTGTTCGGTCTTTTTAACCAACCACTGAGTGGCAGCACTTCGATGACGACGCACAGTTTTTTGTTTGTCTACAACACTCCCAATGTCAGCACATTTTGCCCTGTCTTTTTAAACACTGAGTGGTAGCACTTCGATGTCGACGCACAGTTTTTTTTTTTGTCTACAACACTCCCAACGTCAGCACATTTTGCCCTGTCTTTTTAAAACACTGAGTGGCAGCACTTCGATGTCGACGCACCAGTTTTTTTGTCAACAACACACCACAGAACGCACTTCTTGAGATAAGAGTAATAAATAACTCGTATATAATAGTATGCAATGCATCTGACAGGCACCCGACAGACTACAGCAGGCCAGACAGGAGGAAACGAACAAACAAACACACACATAGATTTACACATACACCCACACGCGCGCGCGCGCGCGCGCGCACACACACACACACACACACACACACACACACACACACACACACACACACACACACACACACACACACACACACACACACACACACACACACACACACACACGTGTGTGTGTGCCCACACACGCGCATGTAGAAAAAAACCATTAGATATGCGCTCAAAACAATTAGATATGCGCATACGTACATAGCACATGGATGATGAAAATTAATAGCATATCGCACTACATACCTATGTGATATGAAGTGGAGATAAACATATGCACGCTCACAACCATTATATATGCGCACACACATAGCACATAGCACATAGCACATAGATGATGAATTAGCATATCGCACTACACCTATGTGATATGGAGTGGATATAAACATAGCAGAGACGGTGATCAAGCAATGATATATGAATATAGGGATGCATACAGGCGACATGTTAATTTACTTAATGAGGCCATGGGGGGAGAGGAGCTGCTTGGTATTGCTGTGACAGGAACTGAGCGGTCATTGTGTTCAGCAACTGAACAGCAAATGGATGTAGAGGGCTAGGGGGTTGTACTGGCTGCTGTGGGATGTGTGTGATGGTGGGGGGCTGGAAGTGTAATGTGTTGGGTGGTTGAAGGACTGTTGTGTTGGGAGGTGTAAGGTGGGCATTGTCTGGAGTTGGTGGATTGTATGGGGTATTAGAGGGTGGTAGTTGTGCTGTGCTGTGAAATTGTAGCCAAGATGGGTTTGAGGAGGTTGCAGCTGAGATGTGTTTGGAGGTGGGGTGTGTTGGTTGCTGCTAGTGTGTGGTTTGGACATGGAAGGGGGTGATGTGTGCTATGGGTGGGTGGAGGGTGCAGGTCACGTTTCTGTACTCTTTACATTGCTGTTTGTCATTTCTATCCACTGGGGAGGAAAAAGAATACATGTGGGTGGGGGATTGTAGAAGGGGTTGTTTTGTAGGGCGTTGATGCCTACCTAGTATATTATAGACACTGCGAGAGTTGGGATTTTGGGGAGTGTTCGCGCTGGGAAATCAGTTTCATAGTTATAACTAGGTGGACTGTTAGTGGTCACTGGGGCGTCTTGTGCTGGAAGACGTTCCCTTCTTCCTCTTTGTGAGGTGGGACTGATGCAGTTGGAGGCTTGGGTCTTGTAGTTAGTGGGACAGATGTTGGAGGCAAGGACTTTGCAGCCATATGAACTGGGGGTGCAGTCTGTCTCGGTACATGGCTTTCTTTGGCGCCCCAGATCTGGCGAGGAAGGAGGGGGTGTTATCTAAGTAACTGACCCCCTCTTGACGGCAGGAGAGGCGAAGATTGGCCGTGGATCGTGACGCCATGTCCTTAAGGGGTGTTGACCAAGGGGAGGAAGAATGGAGGAGGCCTGCAGTGAAGCTGGGGAACGCTTTGCCTGAGTAGGTGGATTAACTCAGCCCAGTCTGCTACAGGCACTGGCCTTTCGTCACAGCTGTTGATCCCCACATGGAAAGTGACCCGTTGGATGTGGGGTGATGGGGGCTGTGATTTCAGCCACTGACACAGGTGATGGACTGTCAGGCCAGGCACTGACATTTTTCACCCTGAAGCACTCTGTGGACATTTCCTTCTCATCTACCCCCTGTAACACAGAGTCTCCTAATAGCAGTATGTTACAAGTTTCTGGGATTGTCTTTTGTCGTAAGTTAGCTAAGGGGGGGGGGGGATGGGGGATTTTGATTGTTGTTTGATGGCAGTGGGGATTTCTGTCATTGTGTTTGTGGCTGGTTTGTTTTGTTGTGTACAGATTTTGTTGATGGAACAGATGAACCAGTGTTTTGCTCTGCAGGACTGTCTGATAGCACACTGTATGTGTTTGATGTTTCCACAGCATATTCAGTCTGTGTAGATGATGTAGCTGAAGTGTCGCTGTGTATCTGGACTGTTTGATTTTGATTGTTGATTGTTGTGTTTGATTGATTGGTTTGAGGGCATGCACTTGTTTCCTAATGTCAGTATTGATGTTGTTTTGACTGTCTTTGAATGATTGCAGTCTGCTCGTGGTATCTTTCATCTGACGTTGTAGATGTGTGTGTGTTCATCCTGTACTTGTTTGATTTGTTGTGAAAGGTCTTGATTTAATGACTTTAGGGAATTTTTCACTCTAA
>JADBJO010000934.1:170000-195000 GCA_016801955.1 Conus betulinus
ACCCTTCACATGTTGGATCTGTAGCATTTAAAAAAAATAGTTTCTGAAATCTGTAAGTTTAACATAAGAGATTTGTTTTGCCTTTGGCAGAATGACTAATTTCCAGATTCACTACAACATATTCTTATTTCAGATTAACACATTTCCCGTTGATTCACATGGACAAGTTGTCATTGATTCAGCGCCTGTCTTGCATCGAACTGGATGAAGATAAGTAATTGTTCGTACATTTTCGTTGTCCTGAGCGTTGTGTATCTTGCCTGAAGGAGACCTAAGAGGTCGAAACGCGTTATGTTTTGTCCTGTGATTCGCTTGTTTTTTGGCGGCGCGTTATCCATAACTTTTCCAAAGCTGTCATCACTGTCATTGTTGAGCTGTTTATACAACAGGTTATTCATTCTTTGTACACATTCATATTGAAAAAAAGCAAACAAACTGTTCTTAAATATCCGATAACTGGGTCGCGTGTGAATTCAATCTGATTCATTTCAACTGTCACAGCCTTAGGGTAAGAGTTTGGAGCAGTCAAATGTTTGCATGGTACGCAATCATTCAGTATGTCTTCTGATTCTAAGCTATAGGTAAACTGACGGGCTGCCAATGGACTGCGCCAGTGCCATGCAAAATCATGTTGATTCTGATGAAATACCCCAGTCTTAGCTCTTGTGATACATTGTTAAAATCTCGTGTTTCATTTTCACGCTTGATGCTATATAAAGAGCGATGATAAGGGCGCAGTTCAAGTCATCAAACACAAGATTTTTATCGCTATAATCCTTGTATTTTTCTTGATTTTTTTTGAATGGCAGGTGGTGAGTTGACGTGTACACTGCAGATGGTGAGTTGACGTGTACACTGCAGATGGTGAGTTGACGTGTACGCTGCAGATGGTGACTTGACGTGTGAATGGCAGTGGTGAGTTGACGTGTACACTGCAGATGGTGAGTTGACGTGTACACTGCAGATGGTGCGTTGACGTGTGAATGGCAGATGGTGAGTTTGACGTGTACACTGTAGATGGTGAGTTGACGTGTGAATGGCAGATGGTGAGTTGACGTGTGAATGGCAGATGGTGAGTTGACGTGTGAATGGCAGATGGTAAGCTGACGTGTGAATGGCAAATGAGAGTGTGACTTAAATTACACAGATGACCGGGAGGTCCAGATATCTACTGCAAAACAAAACAAAACAAAACAAAACAAAACAAAACAAAAAACAAACAAAACAAACAAAAAGAAACACACACACACACACACACACACACACACACACACACACACACACACACACACACAAACGGATGACATCAAAGGTTCGACAGCGACCAGCGGGGCCTGTTAGCACACAAAATGTCACTATTGCACAAAATGTCATAGTGACATTTTGTGCAATGGTGACAATTTGTGCAGTTATTAACTGCACAAATTGTCACAATATGCACAAACTTGCGCAAACTAATCTGTGCATCTGTATGCCTTTTTTTAAAAAAATCACTGCTGCGCAAATTGTCACAACTCTCTCTCTTACCCGTGTGTGCGTGGGGGTGTGTGGCAGGTGGGTGGATATACTATATGATGTCCAGTCGGATCTCGTCACAGTCCACAGACACCTCTGTTCCCTGTCTTTTTTTTTTTTTTTTTTTTTTTTTTTTTGCGTTTTTCAATTTGGCTTGCAATTTATAATTTTCAATTTTATTTATAATAATATATACCTTTAGTCTGTGTTCACTGCACATGTTGACGAGGTGACAGCCCAGATGAGATGGCCATGTTGGTTGATGACGCTAATAGAAACAACACGATTTGTCTTGATCCACATGCATTTCTTTTGCACTTTGTTAGTCTTGAGCAATTATTCTCATATACATCCGTACTATGCATGGCATGCATGTAGTTTTCACATGTGCTTATAATTGTCCATTTTTTTTCTTATACAAGTTTTAGAGCAATTTGGGTGTGTGTGCCCTGCGCCTAATGGGTGTGCAGCGCACACGGGTTTTGTTGTCCCCAAGGCTATGCACCTGTGAAGCAAGTTTTGAAAATCTAGCTTGAGGGATGTGAAAATATTGCAGGAAAGAAGAAATGGGTGTTCAATGATCAGCGTGACCTTGGCCTTGACCTTTGACTTTGATTTTTTCGAGCAGTATCAGCATACCTTACCTAATCAACACATTTGAGAAGGCTGTCTTAAGTGGTTGAAGAGACATTGCCAAAAATGTCTGTTTGGGCTGACGTGGGACGCGCATACACACACACACACACACACACACACACACACACACACACGCACGCACGCACGCATGCGCGCGGACTCACCCACGCACGCACGCATGCACACACACACACACACACACACACACACACACACACACACACACACACACACACACGCGCGCGCGCGCGCGCGCGCGCATATACACACACACACAAAAAACTAAACACGAACAAACTTAATAGTCTGCTCTCTTTCTTGAAAGTGGCGGACTGACAAGACTGACAACTGAGGTTGTAACAATTTTTGCAGGAGTGAATTCGAAAATGGGACATAGGTGCACACATTGTTACAACTGCGAGTTGTGACATTCTGTGCAGTCCTTCACTGCACAAAATGTCACAACTGGCACAAAATGTCACAATTGAGGCATTTTTTGCAGTGGTGACATTTTGTGTGGTAACAGGGCCTCAAGGTGTAACTTGAGATGGCTCCGACTCAGATCTCTCTGTCGATTTTTTGCACCGCTGAATTTGCTGAGCAAACTTTTTTTTTCCCAGTGATTTTGGTCTTCAGTATGTCGCGTTCTTGTATCAAACATGAACTAGGCCTCCGAGAACTACTGACTGTGGGCCCATACTGTTTTTCAATTCTTTGTTCTTTGGTGAAAAATGTTGAAAAGAGAAACGGATTGAACAGCTTATCATCAGGTAGTCGTCTTATTAGGTAGTCTTAATCCCCTACCCCAACATGTATAGATATGGTTTAGTTCTGGTTCATATTGTGTATGTTAACACACATTGTAATCAGATCTAGAGTTTTCAAACCAGATCTAGATTCAGAACATGTTGAGTGGTCGAAATCTAAAGTCCGAGGTTGTTTGCGACGCTGGCAAGCTTTGCTGAAAAATTCACTGCATCTCTTTCTCTCCTCACTGTCATCTCTTTCTCCCCTCACTGTCATCTCTTTCCCTCCTCTGCCTCACCATAATCTCTTTCTCTCCTTACGTGAATGGGTGAGTTTAACGTCCTGTTGGCTGGAGGCCTTCAAGGCAAGATGGGAGGTTACTTCAAGGACAAGATATACCCCCAGACGTGAAGTCTGCGAATTACCCGCAGACTGAAGTCTGTTGTTGTAGCAGTGTTGTGTAGCAGTTGGCAGTAGTGTGTTGTAGCAGTTGTTGTCGTTGGCAGTAGTGTTGTAGCAGTCGTTGTCGTTGGCAGTAGTGTTGTAGCAGTCGTTTGCCGTTGGCAGTAGCGTTGTAGCGGCTGTGGTCGTTGGCAGTAGTAGTGTTGTAGCAGTTGTTGACAGTAGTGTTGTAGCAGTTGTCGTTGGCAGTAGTGTTGTAGCAGTTGTTGTCGTAGGCAGTAGTGTTGTAGCAGTTGTTGTCGTAGGCAGTAGTGTTGTAGCAGTTGTTGGCAGTAGTGTGTTGTAGCAGTTGTTGTCGTTGACAGTAGTGTTGTAGCAGTTGTCGTTGGCAGTAGTGTTGTAGCGGTTGTTGTTGGCAGTAGTGTTGTAGCAGTTGTCGTTGGAAGTAGTGGTGTAGCAGTTGTTGTCCTTGGCAGTAGTGTTGTAGCAGTTGTTGTCGTTTGGCAGTAGTGTTGAAGCAGTTGTTGTCGTTGGCATCAGTGTTGTAGCAGTTGTTGGCAGTAGTGTTGTAGCAGTTGTTTTGGCAGTAGTGTTGTAGCAGTTGTTGTCTTTGACAATAGTGTTGTAGCGGTTGTTGCCGTTGGCAGTAGTGTTGTAGCAGTTGCTGTCGTTGGCAGTAGTGTTGTAGCAGTTGTTGTCATTGGCAGTAGTGTTGTAGCAGTTGTTGTCCTTGGCAGTAGTGTTGTAGCAGTTGCTGTCGTTGGCAGTAGTGTTGTAGCAGTTGTTGTCGTTGGCAGTAGTGTTGTAGCAGTTGTTGACAGTAGTGTTGTAGCAGTTGTTGTTCGTTGGCAGTAGTGTTGTAGCAGTTGCTGTCGTTGGCAGTAGTGTTGTAGCGGTTGTTGCCGTTGGCAGTAGTGTTGTAGCAGTTGTTGTCATTGGCAGTAGTGTTGTAGCAGTTGTTGTCGTTGGCAGTAGTGTTGTAGCAGTTGTTGTCATTGGCAGTAGTGTTGTAGCAGTTGTTGACAGTAGTGTTGTAGCTGTTGTCGTTGGTAGTAGTGTTGTAGCAGTTGTTGACAGTAGTGTTGTAGCAGTTGTCGTTGGCAGTAGTGTTGTAGCAGTTGTTGTCGTTGGCAGTAGTGTTGTAGCAGTTGTTGTCATTGGCAGTAGTGTTGTAGCAGTTGTTGACGGTAGTGTTGTAGCAGTTGTTGTCGTTGGCAGTAGTGTTGTAGCAGTTGTTGTCGTTGGCAGTAGTGTTGTAGCAGTTGTTGTCATTGGCAGCAGTGTTATCTTGTTCCCCGCGGGGGATGTCGTCTGTCGTTCTCCCCAGCTCCGGTTCTGCGTGAATTCCGGTTTTCGGGATGTTAGTCGGCTGACGGAAGGCGTCGGTTTCCGTTGGCTTAATCTCTCTCTCCCCCCCCCCCCCCCCCCCCCGCCCCTCAGAAGGCCTGTCTATAGGGCCACCAGGCGGTTTTCTTCATGCACGGGTGGTGATGGTCCTGTGCCGCGTGAAGCCGCCTCAAAGAGGGAGTAGGACGAAAGTTGCTGGGGCGCTGTACGAGTCCTTCTATTCTATGGACCACGCAGACTACGGCTGAATGTGCAGTTTTTTTTTTTTTTTTTTTTAGGCCAGCCCCGAGAGGGACGCCCCCGTGCGCGACCTTCAAAAGCATCGGTAATCGTCGCGCTCCATCGCCAGTCGTCCCACGTCTCCAGGAGTCGTCCCCCGGCGACACAGGCTAGACCCGCCGACACTCCCTATGACTGGAAGGATCGCTGCGCCGCCTGACACTGACCTCTCACATCAGTGTCCCTCTAAGGAGAGCTGCCACCTCTCCCTTTGTGTTCGCTGCTATGCCCACCTGGCAGCGAACTGTGTTTCCTCATTGTGATGTCTTCCGTTGATGTGACGTTACTTTCTTTCTTTCTTTCTTTCTGCGTACGCAGGCTGACACTCCTGCGGACACTGCCTGTATAGACAAGCAGTGGAGTTTTGTGTGTATGACCGTTTTTTTTTATCCCGCCATTAAGGCAGCCATACTCCATCTTCGGGGAGGTGCATGCTATATGTAACGTGTCATCCATACCAAAGGCCAAACTGGCCTTCTCTTCCGAAAGTTGGTGATGAAATTTTACATGTGTGCAAGATGTTGTGCGTGCGTTCACTCACAGAACCTCGGTCTATAGTTTCATTCGAAGGACTGTGTGTGGAATGGAGTCAGAACCAAAGTTAACTCAGAGGGAACAATCCCCCTGTACTGAAATTCGAACCCGTAACCTCAGGATCACGAGTCCAGCGCTCTACCAGCTGAGCTATTCCGGCTCCATGTGACGTTACGATGTACCTGACGTATTACTGGGCGGTGAAGTCAACCTACTGCACACCGCAAGTGTTACGAGAGATGAGCAGCTCCAAAACGTGTTGACATTAGGAAACAGAGTTTAAGTACTTCATCTTCCAAGCATAAAGAAAGGAATCACAAGACAAAACTTGAGGCGTCCCGACCTCTTAGGTGTCTTCTTCAAGCAGATAAACACACTCCAGACAACATCTCCTCAAATTCGGCGCAAGATGGACGTTGAAACGTTGCTCTACCCATTTGATGGACGTTGAAACGTTGCTCTACCCATTTGATTACAGGTCGTTTTTTTTTTTCCCTAACACAAGCAATCAAACTCACAACAACGTAAAACAAACAAACAAGCAAACAAAACAAAACCCAACGTTAATGCCACGCCCATCTCGCGCCGAATTTGACGCGGTAAGTGATCGCTCGTTCTTCATTTTCATTGTCCTGCGTATGTTCCGTCACAAACAGGCGCCACTGAACACCACCGAAGTGACTTGGCAGCATTGCAGTGTCTCCTCCGCTGGGTTGCCTCTTGACGACTTGACATGACTGCTCCCTGTGGATTGCCGGGCCAGTCTGGGCTGTGGCTGTGGACGGGATGTCAGAATGTGCGGTGAGGGTGCACTACCACAGAGGTGGCACAGAAGATGGGGCAGCAAGAAAAAAAAAAAGTAAAAAAAAAAAAAAAAAAAAAGGGGGGGGGGGGGGGGGGGGGGGGGGGGGGCGGAAGGAGAGGGATGTGGTTTATCGTCAATCATGCCGTTCTCAGACGCGGCAAGCCTCGGATTGTTTACTACCCCTACCACCTAACAGTTGTGAAACGGTAACCTATCACCTCAACAAACAAACAAACAAGCTCACACACACACACACACACACACACACACACACACACACACACACACACACACACACACACACATGCGCGCGCGCGCGCACACTCACACAGGCACGCAGACACGCGCTCACACACGCACTTACACACGCACGTATGCACTCACCACACACACACACGTACACACACACACACACACACGCGCGCGCGCGCGCGCGCTCACGCACGAGCACGCACGCACACGCGCACTCACTCACACACGCACGCACATGCTCACACGCGCATTCACACACACACACACACACACACACACACACACACACACACACACACTTTATTCCAGCAAACTGTTACGGAATTTTTTTTTAGTGTCCATTACAATACAGGAAAAGCATTTCCCTCCCAGGAAATTATTAAAAAAAAAAAAAAAAAAAGCAACTTCTGACATAGTCGGTGAGACATACTTACCGGTATCTGGGTGTGTTTGCCCTATGCGCATTTTCTAAACCTTTGTGTGTGGTGGATGAGCCATCAGCGCACCACGTGATCGTCGAAGGGCAGACAGACGAGACGCGGACGACAGCGGGTCGGCATGATTCTCAGTCGAGTCGGAGCATCATACTGAGGACTTTTTCACGCGGATTTTGGGTGCTCCTAAGTTCAAAAGAGTGTTACCTCACAGGTCACCCTAAACACACACACACACACACACACACACACACACACACACACACACACACACACACACACACACAAATAGAGAAAAACAACAACAACAACAACAAACAAACAGATAAACAAACAAACAAACAACACAATTCCTCCCATCTCTAGAACAGAAGAGAAGATGGGCCTCAGAGTGTTACTGTCCACCCTGGTCAGCTTGATTCTGTTCTCTGCGCTCTCTATGGTAGTGTTTCACTGCTGGCTGTTCCTCAGTGACCGTGGACTTGTGCCCCTTCGGTCGGCAGGGGATGGAATACCAGGAAATCTCCAAGACCACAGCGGCAGGAAGACCGTGCCACTCGTACGCGGGTAAGTTTTCCTCTTTGTTTATTTGAAAATCCGTAATCATTCCCCATGCTAAATACTCGGGTTGACAAAGGGTTTATGCGCACTTTTGTAGAAGTCAGTGTCTCGCGCACGTGCGCCTGCAGGTATGTAATATTTCTTGTGCAATAAAATGATGATTAAAAAAAAAAAAAAACAGCAACAACAACAACAACAGCAACACACACACAGATTAAAAGAAAAATGTGATCCCTTTTTGGAGAACTTGAAACAAATAAAACAAAATGTAAATGAAACACATCAAACTAAAAAAAAAAATCTCGATAAATAACACACTCAATATAATGTTACACAACTTTACTAAGTTTTAGAAACTTTGCTAAGCTTAGCAACACTTTTCTTACTACCACAGGGCAAACGACAATAGTTAGATGCGGACTTCATACATGTAAATTTGCTAGGTATAAACTGATTTCTAATGTCATTATATTTGGTGCATTTCATTACAAAATGAAATTCATCACCAAGGTCATTCTGGTCGCAGTCCCGACAGAATCATTCATAGTGAGGTGTTCCAAATCGTCTGCCAACTTCTATCACGAACACACACACACACACACACACACACACACACACACACACACACACACACACACACACACACACTCACTCACTCACTCACTCACTCACATACAAATAATGACGAATTCTCTGGAACACAGAGAGATGTGCACTCCGAAATGTGTGTACACTTAAATAAGTGTGATGTGCAGACCTAAGTGTGATGTGTACACCTGAGTGTGATGTTTACACCGAAGTGTATTGTGTATGGGATGTGTGATGTTTACACCGAAGTGTATTATGTACTGGGAAGTGTTATGTGTACACCAAAGTGTATTATGTACTGGGAAGTGTGATGTGTACACCAACGTGTATTATGTACTGGGAAGTGTGATGTGTACACCAACGTGTAATGTGTACTGGGAAGTGTGATGTGTACACCAAAGTGTAATGTGTACTGGGAAGTGTGATGTGTACACCAAAGTGTATTGTGTACAGGGAAGTGTGATGTGTACACCAAAGTGTATTGTGTGCAGGGAAGTGTGATGTGTACACCAAAGTGTATTGTGTACTGGGAAGTGTGATGTGTACACCAAAGTGTATTGTGTACTGGGAAGTGTGATGTGTACACCAAAGTGTATTGTGTGCAGGGAAGTGTAATGTGTACACCGGATCGGAGTGTATTGTGTACAGAGAAGTGCGATGTGTACACCGAAGCACCATGTGCACACCTTAATGTACACCCGAGTGTGACGTGTACACCTAAGTGTGATGTGTACACCTAAATGTGCACCTAAGTGTGATGCGTACACCAAAGTGTGATGTGTAAACCTAGGTGTACCTGCAAATGTGACGTGTACACTGCAGTACGATGTGTACACGTGAGCGTAATGTATACACCTAAGTGTGATGTGAACACCTAAGTGTGATGTGAACACCTAAGTGTGATGTGTACGCGTAAGCGTGGTATGTACACTCAAGCGCGATATGTACACGTAGGTACGACGTGTGCATGTAAGTGTGACGTGTACACGTAAGTATGATGTGTACTCGTAAGTAATGACTTGTTGGACAGATCGCACTTTTCAAAGAGGTGAAGAAGCTCCGTGTGTGCATTCCACGTCATGTGTCACTCACAGTGAGACATATTCTTTTAGAGTGTTGGGCCTTGCACGATGTGAGACATAAACACTTTACAGCAGACTCCATGAAAACCCTGTTCAGAGATGTTCCACCTGATGTGATCTTTAGAATTTCTGAGCTGCGGTTTTACAGTGGAAAGATTTTAAACACAATTTTGGAGGTTTTTTTTTTTTTTTTTTTTTTTATTTTATTTTATTTTTTTTTTTTTTTAGAAGATGTATTTGAAAGGGTTGTGTGCATGAGTGACTTGTGAGAGTTGACTTCGACGAGGTGACTGCCCTGATATGGCCCCTTGCGGTCGGCTGGGCTATAAGCAACATTACCTTACCTTGCGCGTGTGCGCTAGCGCACCCGAACTGTGCTGCATTGGGCACGATCACCTTCATTGTCACACTTGTTGTTGTTGTTGGGCACGGTTGTTGTTGTCACACTTGTTATTGTTGTTGTTGTTGTTGTTGTTGAAGTTGTACCTTCTGGCCATGACGGCAACTTTTTGACTGACCAACTCGGACTGACTGAGTGACCAGCGAAAGGCAGTTCCAGTGCTGCTCTTCTTCTGCAGTCATCACTGTGATAATTGGAAGAACTGGCTCTGAAAGTTCAAGGCACCAGATCTGCCGCGGTTGCTGTGGGAGCTGCTGGTGATGCTATGACCAGTGCTGCTGATGGTGCTGTGGCTCATACTGCTACTGCTACTGCTACTGCTGCTGCTACTACTACTACTACTACTACTACTACTCTTGCTCCTCCTCCTCCTTCTATTACAACTACTACTACCACGACGACTACCATTATTATTACTCCTCCTCCTCCTCCTCCTCCTCCTCCTCTCTCCTTCTTCAACTACTTCTTCTTCTTCTTCTTCTTCTTCTTCTCTTATTCCTCCTCCTCCTCCTCCTCCTCCTCCTCCAATTACTCCTCCTCCTAACACGACGTCGACGAATATGACTATTACTACTCTTCTCCTCCTCTTCCTCTCCTCCTCCTCCTCCTCCTACTGCAACTACTACTACTACTGCTCCCTCTTCTTCTCCTCCTCTTACTCCTAATACTGCTACTACTCTTACGACGACGACCACCACCACCACCAACACGACCACGACCACCACCACCACCACCACCACCACAACAACAACATCTACTACTACTACTACTACTACTGCTACTACTACTACTACTACTATTACGACGACGATAATGACGACAATGACTAGTACCTCTAAGACCACTTCAACAATAGCTATCACTGCTTCTGCTACTACTTAAACGATTACAACAATGATTAAGCCTATGAGACAATAACAACGACAATAAGATTGACGATGACAGCTAGTGCTGATAGTGGTTCTGCTACTATTGTTGTTGCTGCTGGTACTTCTGCTGCTGCTGCTGCTAAAATTACTACTGTTTTTCTGCTGCTGCTGCTGCTGCTGCTACAATTACTACTGTTTTTCTGCTGCTGCTGCTGCTGCTACAATTACTACTGTTTCTGCTGCTGCTGCTGCTGCTACAATTACTGCTGTTTCTTCTGCTGCTGCTGCTGCTACTGCTGCGCCTACTGCTACTACTACTACTACTACTACTACTACTACTACTACTACTACTGGACACTACTATGTGGACACAATAACCACAGCAACAAGAACAAGAACAACTTTACCACTTATACCGCTACTGCTATTACTACTTCTGCTGCTGCTACTGTTGTGCGGCTGCTGTTGCTATTACTACTGCTATAATTACCACGGCTATGATGACCACCTCGTTGACTGTAATAACAACAGCAACAAGAACAACTTTACTACTACTGCTGCTCCTGCTGTTACTACTGCTACTACTACGGCTGCTACCACTGCTGCTGCTGCTGCTGCTACTACTACTACTACTACTACTGCTACTACTACTACTACTACTGCTGCTGCTGCTGCTGCTGCTACTACTACTACCACTGCTACAAAAACAACAACTACTGTTGCTGCTGCTGCTATTATTACTACTATTCCTATTACTTACTACGGCTACTGCTATGACTACTGCTGCTACTACTACATATTGACAGCTATGCTGACTACTGACTTCTTCTAATACCACCAATAATAATACTGCCGCTTACTGATTACAACTGCTGTTTCCTACTACTTCTGCTGCTACTGCTGGTGCTGCTGCTGCTGCTAATATTACTACTGTTACAACAACAACAACAACAACAACTACTACTACTACTACTACTACTACTACTACTACTACTACTGCTGCTGCTGCTGCTGCTGCTGCTACTGGTATTATTACTTCTGTTACAACAACAACAGCAACAGCAACAGCAACAACAACAACAACAACAACAACATTACTACTACTAATACTCTACTACTACTACTGCTGCTGCTGCTGTTATTATTATGGGCAAGGTGTACCACAGTGGTACAATAACTCTGGACAACTACTTGCAAAGTGAGACAACTGCAGATGGAAATCTAAACAAATTTTAAATGAATGTTAGCAAACCGCCAAAAGAAAAAAAACAAAAACAAGAACAAGAACAAAAAGCAAACAAACAAAACAAACAAACAAAAAAGACACACACACAAAAAAAACCCAACAACATCAACAATAGCAAAACATGGACAAACGAATCACAAGACAATACATGACGCGTTTTGAACTCTTATCTTGCCTATCAACGCCAATCTTGCCCATCAACGCCAATCTTGCCTATCAACGCCTATCTTGCCTATCAACGCCTATCTTGCCCATCAACGCCAATCTTGCCTATCAACACCTATCTTGCCTATCAACGCCTATCTTGCCTATCACGCGCCTATCTTGCCTATCAACGCCTATCTTGCCTATCAACGCCTATCTTGCCTATCAACACCTATCTCGCCTATCAACGCCTATCTTGCCTATCAACGCCTATCTTGCCTATCAACGCGCCTATTTTGCCTATCAACGCCTATCTTGCCTATCAACGCCAATCTTGCCTATCAACGCCAATCTTGCCTATCAACGCCAATCTTGCCTATCAACGCCTATCTTGCCTGTCAACGCCTACTTTGCCTAACAACGCCAATCTTGCCTATCAACGCCTATCTTGCGCTGAAGTGAAGGTAAGTTCCTTTTCGTTGTCTTAGTTGGTTTGTATCTTGCCTGAAGAAGACCTAAGAGGTCCAAACGCGCCGTGTTTTGTCTCGTGATTCGTTGGTCCATGTTTTTTTTTTTTTTTTTTTTTTTTTTTTTTTTTTTTTTCGGTTCGCTAACATTTATTTAAAATTTGTTTGGACAACTAGCCAAGGTCGGCATTACGCTTCACATTAAGAGCTGTTCACCAGCTGAACGAATACAAGTGACGCTCACAGAGAGAGAGAGAGAGAGAGAGAGAGAGAGAGAGAGAGAGAGAGAGAGAGAGATTTTATTCAATGAAGGCCGTAGCCCCATTTGAAGGGTGATAAATTCACAAATGCTGTACAATAATGAACAAAATAAAATAAGCAAAGTCATAGCAATTGCCAAATATTGACATGCTGATAATTTTTTTCATAGGTAAGTTAAGTTGCCACACAGCCGAACAAGGTATTTCAGGTTGTGTTATTAAATTTGTGCGTCTTTGGAAAACGTTATGCAGATATAAGCTCAGGTTCTTCATCGATGTGTGTTCATTTTGATTTGACATAAGCACAGACACACGGGAGAGACATGGGTGTGCATAAAACTCACGAGGAACATAATTCTCTTCTCAGGTCATTGAAAGCAGGACAACAAAGTAAGATATGTATTTCATCTTCTTTTGCACTTTGACACATTAGAAACTTCAACTCGTTTACTGTATGCTTTTTATATCGATTGCGACGTATTGTCATATCAGTGACCCTCAGTCGAACGTTGTCAAATGTCGCTTGATGTGTCTGTCTACATCTAGTAGAAAATAGCTGTCATAATTTCTAGAGGATTTAAAAGTACTCTACCAAGAGAATCTTTCACTTGGCTGCATATAATCTTCCCAGTTTTGCCAGAGAGAGAGAGAGAGAGAGAGAGAGAGAGAGAGAGAGAGAGAGAGAGAGAGAGAGAGAGAGAGCTGATAATCGGAAAGGAAATTACACCCTCTATTGATCGTGAGTCAACTATACACAGCTCATCTTACATTTACAGAAGCGGCCAGAGGTCACAAGAGAGCAGGGTGAACAGCAAGCACTCTAGGGTCGCCCTCAGAGAAGAAAATGGTACTTTCCCTCAGACCCACACCCCCCCCCCCCCCCCCCCCCCCCCCCCCCCCCCCCCCCCCCCCCCCCCCCCCCCCCCCCCCCCCCCCCCCCCCCCCCCCCAGCCCACACAGTCATGTGTCCAGACACCAGGCTGTTAAAAACTGTCCGCGCACACGTCGCACAGAAAGCAAATATCCTAACCTGTCCTGTCTAATCTGTTCATGCCTATACTAGTAACAAGGATAACAATAACAATGATAACAGTGAGAATAATAATAATAATAATAATAGTAATAACAAAATAGCAAGCAAACAAGGATGATAATTTCGTATGCAGCTTATTATTAGGTTGGCTTTGGCAGTTGAGGGCCCAGCTTGCCTTGCGCCCCCCCTCCCTCCGGGGGTTGCAACCTTGCCGTGGTCGGAGGGCTTGCGTGGTCCTGTGATCCCTTAGGCTTTGCTGGCGGGGGCATCAATACTTGAAGATAGGCTAGTTTTTTTTTAGAATGCTTCTAGGCCTGAAAAGTTGAAGATGCTGTCTGGCCTAAGCACAACGTGGTAAGGAGTTGATGCCCCTGGTAGGGCTTCCCATGTCAGACAGGCTAAGGGTGAGGATCCTGACTAATAGTAACCCGCCCTTTCTCCTTTTCATGTTTTCTGCCTTTCTTATTTGGCTCTTTTCTATCTTCGTCTCCCCTTCAAGTCTTCTTTCCCACACTCTTCTTTTCTCTGTGGTCTTCTCCGAGGCCCACCGTGTTTGCCGTGCGGTGCGTCCTGTGATGGGGGAGAATAGGATCTGGAGGTTGAGACCGCTGATGTGTGACTGCGGTGCATCAAGTCAACACACCTCTTTGGCCTGGACTTCCCCTAGACAGGTGGTCGAAGTGGCCCACCTCGATCAAGCGGCTGGTCGCGTGCATGCCCTAGCTCAGGCTAGAAGGCGGCGGCTCGGGTCAAACGGGTTTGGGAGCTTCTGTGGCAGGGATGCTTTCAGGCCTGTGTATATCTCTTTTGAAATCCTGGCGCCCAGATATACTGGAATTCCGTATAAAATGGCATCATCCCCCTTGTTGGGACTCGATGGCGGGTGGGAATCAAGAGAGATGAATTCTAATGAATACACCATGGCACCAAAAACAAAAAAAAGACGCAGGCAGGATTCAGAAAACAGAGACGGACACAGATTCGGAACATGAGACGAGAGTCCTTTCAGGCTTCTGGCCCAGCTGGCTGATTGTGGAGGGAGCAGATGAGGATAGACCTCTGTCAGGCCTGAGTCCTTTTGCGATTGCGAAGGGAATCAATGGCCTCAGCGGGAAGCCAAAGAGCGTCAAGAGACTGAGGAATGGGTCACTTCTGGTTTGAGTGCTCTTCCAAGCTGCACTCAGAAATGCTGTTAAAATCGACAACGTTGGTGGATCGACCATCAGAGTGTCTCCACACAAATCTCTGAACTCTTCGAAGGGAGTAATCCGGTGCAGAGATTTGAGAGGAGTGTCGGAGGCTGAAATCAAGTCAGAGCTGGCATCTCAAGGAGTGACCCACGTTCATCGTGTGCTTGTGCGTAAAGGCAATGACAGGGTTCCGACTGACACCCCTTTTCCTGATCTTCTGCTCGACTGCTCGACTCTCTCCGGAGTCGATTACGGTGGGGCTACCTGAGAGTTTCAGTGTCGCTGTACATCCCATCACCTCTGCGCTGTTTCAAGTGCCAGAGGTACGGCCATGTGAGGGATAGATGTACGGAAGAAGAGGTGTGTGGTACCTGCTGCCAGCCAGTCCACCAGGGCGTGTGTGACAGTCCACCACTCTGTGCCAACTGTGGAGGCAAGCACCCATCATCATCGAAGACCTGTCCAAATTGGTTAAAGGAAAAGGAAATTCAGAGGATAAAGACTGAACAGCGAATCCCGTTTTTTGAGGCGAAAAAGATTGCTATGAAAAGTCAACCAACTGCTGGGCTCTCGTTTGCAGCTACAGTAAAGAAGCCAACAACAGTCAGCATCGGAGTGCAGACGGTGGAGTCCTCGTTTGCTGAGAGAGAGCCAGAAACCAAGTCTGTAGCCTCAGGCAGAACCACTGCATGCGATGAACCCCAGCAGTCATCGCCCTTCAGATACGAGTCAGTCTTTCGAAGCCTACTCCCGCCCCCAGACCAACAGGGGGCAAAAGACCTACAGGCACTTCAGGGCGGCAGAGCGTGGAAGTCGTTGAAGTGCAAGACAAGACCCACCCCCTCAAAATCCTCCAAAGGGCACCCTACAGCTGTCAACAAGGGAGCTGGCAGTTCTGGAGGAAAGACCAAGTCGCCGCCTAAAAAGAAAAACGCCAAACATAATTTTTATCGGATCGAGAGAAAAAAAGCGGAGAGAAATTTCAACAGATTTGCAGTTCTCTCGGATCCAGATGATGTGGATATGGCATAAAAGGAAGAGTTACGAGATTTATTTTCCTTCACCATATTTTCTTTTATGATGGACTCATCCACAATGGATTTTCAATCATACATTGGAATATCAGGGGACTGTCTTCCAATTATGAAGAATTGCAGCTGTTGTGCCGTGAGGCTAGGCCGATGCTAATTGCCCTCCAAGAAAACTCTTCTCAAATCTGACAAAAATTTTTCACTTTCTGGCTACAGTTTTCTAAATCTACCTGCACAGTCTGTTGAACATGGTGCTTCTGGTGGAGTTGCCTTGTTCATTCATCAACTCTGTTCTGTACAGCCCAGTTGCTCTGCAGACTCTGCTTCAGGCAGTGGCAGCTCAGGTTACTCTCCACAAAACAGTTACTATCTGTAGTTTGTACTTATCTCCAAACATCTGCATCACCAAACAGGACCTCATTTCACTCTTGGAACAGCTTCCTCGACCCTTCCTGCTGTTGGGTGATCTGAATGGCCACTCTCCTTTATGGGGAAGTGAGAGATCTTCACCACGGGGTCTGCTTTTAGAGGAAGTGTTTTCGGAGCTTGATCTGTGTGTCTTGAATAGGAAATCACCAACTTACTTTCACTCTGCTAATGGCACCACATCTTGTCTGGATCTTTCTTCTGTCTGTGATCCATCTTTGTTTTTGGATTTTGTTTGGGAGGTTGATGAGGACCTGCATGGTAGTGACCACACTTTCCTGTGTTGCTTCGGTGTACGAATGCAGAGAGTGAGTCTTTTGCCAGAAGAACGCCTCAATTCAAACAAAGCAGACTGGGACCACTTTGCCACTAAGTTTCTTATGGATCTGGAAGAGGACAAGATCCTGCAAATGACGATCCGGCAGGAAGTCTTTTAGATTTCATACTGATTGCGCAAAGTCAACCATCCAGACATCTTCCAAGAAGCCCGTAATGCCAAAAGTTCCTTGGTTCAATTCTGAGTGCAAAGAAATTAACAAAACCCGTAAAAGAGCTCAACGTAGGGTTTCTTGCAGACCCTCGATGCCCAACGTCCGAGCGCATCAGAAACTGAGGGCCAAATCTAAACACATATATATAGACCAGTAAGCGATTATCTTGGAGACAGACAGTTTTGCTCAAGTCTCTCACATCCAAAACATCGAAGAAAAAAGTGGAAAAATCATCAAGAAAATTAAAGGGAAGAACACCTGCCCCACTGTGAACCACCTCAAGTTTTCTGATTCTTTAATAACAGAGAAAAAAGCAAGCAGTTGCTAATCTGCTTGCTTCAACCATTGAAAAGAATTCCTCCTCTTCTAACAAGTCAGCCAGTTTTGTCAAAAACAAAGCCCTTAAAGAAAAATCATCACCCTGCAACTTTTCGTCAGACAACATGGAAGACTACAATCTTCCTTTCACTTAAATGAATTGAAATCCGCCTTACTTTCTTGCAACGATTCCTCTCCGGGTATAGATGAAATCCATTATAAACTTTTGAAACATCTTCCGCAAAAAGGTCTGCACATCCTGCTGCATGTATACAACCATGTATGGACTACTGGATTCTTTCCACCATCTTGGCGAAAAGCCCTCATCATTCCTATTCCCAAACCTGGAAAAGATCTCTCCAACCCGTCAAACTACCGTCCAATAGCTTTGACCAGCTGTGTCTGTAAACTGATGGAGAAAATGGTCAACGCTAGACTCATGTGGAAACTTGAAACCGACAGCCTTCTGGCGAAAAAGAACAGTGTGGTTTCCATAAATCATCATACTACAGTGGACCATTTGATTCGTCTGGAATCTACGCTTCGGAACGCCTTTCTGAACAAACACCACGCAGTGGCTATATTCTTCGACTTGGAGAAAGCCTACGATACCACCTGGAAATCTGGAATTCTTCATGATCTCCATGATCTTGGTTTTCGGGGTCATCTTCCACTTTTCATCCAAAATTTTTTGGCAGACCGACGGTTTCAGGTCCGGGTTGGCACCACTCTCTCTGATGTTCATGAGCAGGAGTTTGGGTGTTCCACAAGGGAGCATACTGTCTCCGGCCCTATTCAGCATCAAGATTAACAACATTGTCAAGTCAGTTCAGCAGGGTTCAGACTGCTCATTGTTTGTGGATGATTTTGCTGTCTATGCAACTGAAGCCTGTGTCCCCGAGTGTCCAGCGCAGGCTCCAGCTTTGTGTGGATAAAATTCATCAGTGGCGGATGATGAAAAAACGGCTTCACTTTCTCTCCTACGAAGACACAGTGCATTCACTTCCATCATTTTCGTCAGTTTTTTTTTCCAGATCCTGAAATCAAAATAGGGAAATCTCTCATTCCAGCTGTCACAGAGGCCAAATTCCTTGGAGTTATTTTTGACCAAAAACTCAACTTTTCTCAGCCACATTAAACACCTCAAACCTCTTGCCAGAAAGCTCTGAATATTCTACGGGTCGTAGCACACACTGACTGGGGCGCTGATAAGAAAACTTTGCTGCACCTCTACAGAGCCTTGGTCCGTGCCAAACTGGACTATGGTTGTGCTGTGTACGGCTCTGCCAGACCATCGTATCTAAAAACTCTTTGGACCCTATCCACCATCAAGGGCTTCGTCTCTGTCTTGGAGCATTCCGCACACCACCCCTGTGTACAGCCTGTACGCAGAGGCAGGTGAACCTTCACTGTCCAACCGCAGGCTGAAACTGTCTTTGAACTACTATGTCAGACTGTTCTCGGAACCTGAAAACCCTGCCTATGACTGTGTCTTTGACCCTCAGTTTCAAAGCAAATTTGAAAACAACCCTAACTGTATTCCGCCGTTTGGTCTTCGTATGCAGCCTCACGCACGGAATGCAGGTCTAGACCTAGGAGTTGTGTCCGATTTTTCCAAGTTTCCAGATCAACAACCTCCGTGGACCTTTTTCACACCAGAGATTCGTTTTGATCTGCAGCAGCTTTTCGCAAAGAGTCCACCAGCTCTCTGGCATACAAGGCTTTGTATGCTGATCAGAAAATTTTCACTGACGGTTCCAAGTCTGAAGATGGAGTGGCCTGTGCAGCCTACTGCCCTGGTGCTCTTCTCAAATACTGTTAGAACATATTCCTTCAGACGCCTCTGCTTACTCTGCTGAACTTACAGCTCTGGTTCTGGCACTACGGATAATCTCTCCCAATCTACGAAGAGGGACATTCTGGTTTTGTCGGATTCACTGTCAGCTTTGGAGGGCCATAGCTGGCCGCAACCTTCAGCACCCCGAACTTTTACACTTTTTTGAACTTTTTACCAAGTTGAAAATAGAGGGTTACAACATTCTTTTGGCTTGGGTTCCTGGTCATGTTGGTATTGGAGGGAACGAAATGGTTGATCGTTTGGCCAAGAATGCCGTACGAGAGAAACTGTCAAACACTCCTATCCCCTGCACGGATCTGAAACCCAAAATTAACGATTATGTCAGAGACCTCTGACAGGAGAACTGGAATACACAGACAAATAACAAACTCTTTCAGATCCGTCCAAACCTAAAGGAGTTCCTCTCATCTGCGTCTGGTGGTCGTAAAGAAAGAAACAGTTCTGTGCCGGCTGCA
This sequence comes from Conus betulinus, assembly GCA_016801955.1. Taxonomy (NCBI): domain Eukaryota; kingdom Metazoa; phylum Mollusca; class Gastropoda; order Neogastropoda; family Conidae; genus Conus; species Conus betulinus. The sequence goes on from JADBJO010000934.1 coordinate 189,371, forward strand.
CACTGGCCATTCATATTTTACCCATTCCTACCTTTTAAAGAGTGAAGAAGCTCCTTGGTGCATTCCGTGTCATGTGCCACTCACAATGAACATATTCTTTTAGAGTGTTGGGATTTGCACGATGTGAGACACAAACATTTTACAGCAGATTCCATGAAAACCTTGTTCAGAGAGATGTTCCGCCTGACGCGATCTTTGAGTTCTTGAAAGAGGTTAACATTTTTCATCGGATCTGAGATTTTACAGTGGAAAGATTTTTAACAAAGTTTTGGATGAGATTTTAGACGACGTCTTTTAAAGAATTGTGTGGATGAATGACCTGTGAGTTGATTTTAACGTGGTGACAGCCCTGATATGGCCCTTTGCGGTCGGCTGGGCTATAAGCAACATTATCTTATCTTATCTTATCTTGCGCCCCCCCCCCCCCCCCCCCCCCCCCCTCATCTCCCCTTCCCTCCTTCCTCCCCCATTCTCTGTCTTTCCCCCATGTTGCACGTCCCTAATTTCTTTTTCCTTTTTTTTTTTTTTTTTTTCTCTCACACGTCCTGCTGGTTATCTTTTCTTCTTCTTCTTCTTTTTCTTCTTCTTTTTTTTTTTTTTCTCTTAACATTAAAGGCTTGAGTTGGCGCACAGTTCCGGGTGTCCCTCTTCCCCCTTCACCCCCCCCCCCCCCCCCCCCCACTCCCTTTCCTGTCCACGGACTCGCTTCGGCCATTGCAACTGGTGTTGAGGGCATGGACGCTGGTAGTCGTTCATAAACAAGATTCACGAGTTGAAAAAGTGCTCGTGCAAGCCGCGTACAAGTCTCGTTGCATGCGCTGTGGCCCTCTTACATATATGGCAAGTGTGAACAGATGGCTGCAGAGATGGTGACTCGGCCCACAGTCCTGTCCTTCCCCTTCATCCCCGCCGTTGTTTTGATCCGTACTTTTTAAGCACTTCCATCAATTTCTCATTATATCCTCAATGCTGCCGGCGCAAACAAGCGCATCGGTCCCAAAGATTAGCCATGGGTTGTGTTGTTATAGCCTTCATTTTTTTTTTTGTTTTGTTTTTTGTTTTTGTTTACTTTACTATTTTTGTTTTGTTTTGTCTTATGTCATGCTGGCGTTTCTTTTATACATTTGGTCTTTGTGTTGTGTTCAACTGGAGGAAATCCTTTGTTGAATGAGATGCTGTTTTTTTCCTTCTCTGTGTGTGTGTGTGTGTGTGTGTGTGTGTGTGTGTGTGTGTGTGTGTGTGTGTGTGTGAGAGAGAGAGAGAGAGAGAGAGAGAGAGAGAGAGAGAGAGAGAGAGAGAGAGAGAGAGAGAGATTTTGTTGTCACTTAGGGAACTGGTAAGGGAACTGGTAATTTTTGTCTGTATTTAGCTACCTGTATTTCAGTTGGATGGTATGTAGATTGCAGGGTATGGGAGTTCCTGCGTACAGTTGTGTATTTCTGCCTCTACGTATAAAGTTATAACATGAGTAACTCTGTGAGGTTTTGTTCAATGAACTGCCGAGGCCTAGCGGATCAGAAAAAGAGGAGGGATGTGTGTTTCACTATCTAAGAGAAAAGGCGTTCCCGTTTTTTACAGGATACCCATTTTGATCCCAATCTTGAAGTGTGTATCAGAGCAGAATGGGGTTATGAAGCATATTTTACATCATGTATGTCAAATTCAAGAAGTGCTGCGATTCTCTTTAACAATAATTTTGAATTTTGTGTAAAGAAGGTGTACAAAGATGTAGGTGGAAGCTACATTTTGCTGTCGTATCCATTTTGGATAGGATGATGTTGATCATTAACCTGTATGGACCAAATCATGATTATCCTGACTTTTTTTTGTTGCTGAGCAGAAAGGTAATATTAATAATGTTGGTATTGCGAATGTTGTAATTGGAGGGGACTGGAACCTGGTACAAGATTTTTTAATGGATTATTTTAAGTACAAGCATTATTACAATGTGAAAGCACAACAGCAAGTTGAAGACATGATGCTTAATTAATCTAGATCTTACAGATAGATGTATGGAGAATGCCGAATCCTGCACTGAAAAGAGATACACATGGCACACATCCTCCCTCTGCAGCAAAGTAGACCTGATTTATTTTTTTTCTCGTTTCAGATTATGTATCCACCTTTGTAACGGATGCAGATATTAAGGCACGATACAGGACAGACCATTCAATTGATTACTCTAACTTTAACCTTTGCTAAAGAAGCTAAACGATACCCCTTCTGGAAATTTAATTGTTCTTTCTTGAAGGACAAACAGTACATTGATGAAATTAACGAGGAAATTAAAGCTGTGATAGAAGAATACGCAGTACTGCCCTATTCAAGAGAACAACTACCATTTATTGAGCGTTCAGAAATTCAGTTTACTATTATAGATCAAAAGTTCCTAGATGTTTTGTTAATGAAAATAAGACTAAAACCATAGCATTTGCAACTGAAAGGAAACGCAGAAATAACGAAAAGCAGAAGCGTTTAGAAGTGAATATTGAAAAGTTAGAGAAGAAAGAACAGTTGACTGATGAAGAAAGACTTGATTTAGAGCAGGACAAAGAGGAACTAGTCAGACTTAGGGAAGCTAAAGTGCAGGGGGTTTGATTCGATCACGAGCACGTTGGACAGCAGAAGGAGAAAAGGTCAATTCATATTTTTGCTCGCTTGAAAAAAAGAAACTTCTTAAACAAAAATATGGCAAAGTTAATATCAGATGATGGTCAAGTTACCTCACGTCTTAACAGACCAAGAAAAGGTACAATTAGAAGGAGAAATAACTATGGATGAGGCTGGTTATGCACTTAAACAGAGATGAAAAGCAACAAAAAAGCCCTGGATCAGACGGATTTACTGTTGAGTTCTTCGAAAACTTTGGCCATCACTTGGAATATTCATTGTGCGATCTTCAAATGAAGGGATCTAGTTGCAAAGCGAGACGACTGCAGGCGGAAATCTAAATTAATCTTAAATGAATGTTAGCGAACCGCCAGGAGAAACGTGGAGAAATAGATTACCTATTCGTTTGTGTCTTGCCTGAAGAAGAAGACCTAAGAGGTCAAAAAACGCGTCGTGTTCTGTCTTGTGACTCGTTTGTTCACGTTTCTCTCTCGGCGCTTCGCTAACATTTATTTAAGATTTGTTTAAATGAAGGTTTTAAACTAGGCGAGTTGTCCACCACACAAAAGGAAGGAATTATAATTTGTATTTCTATAGGTGATAAATCTCGAGATGCCATCAAAAACTGGAGGTAAGTTACTCTTTTAAATGTTGTTTATAAGATAGGGTCAGCCTGTGTTGCGAATAGGCTAAAATGGTTCTTCCAAATTTGATGAATGAAGAACAAACAGGAGTTATGGCTTGTAGATATATCGGAGATAATAATCATTAGATTAATTTTATGACTTAATTAACTGCTTGGAAACACACCAACTGCCCGGTTTGCTTTTATGCTTAGATTTCGAAAAGCCTTCGATTCGCTTGACTGCAGATTCATGAATAAAGTACTTGTAGCGTTCAGTTTAGGACCAGATATACGTAAACGGATAACAACTTTCTATAACGATATTAAGTCAGCTGTTCTTGTAAATGGCCAGGCATCTAATTGGTTTCCTGTAGGTCGTGGGTGCAGGCAGGCTGACCCTGTTTTACCCTATATATTCATTTGTGTGTGGAAATCTTTGCCATTATGTTGAGAGATAATAGAATTATAAAAGGGATCCAAAATGAACAACACAAAACACAAAATTTCACAATATGCGGACGGTGTAGGAATTATACTTGAAGGTGTCTTTTGAGGAAACTCTGATAACAGTTGATAGATGTTTGGAAGAAAATCAAGTTTGATATTAAACACAGAAAAAAAAGTGCTATATGCCTCGGCAGCAGGAAAAGTTCGACGATTCGCTGCATGCAACATTTACGTATTCAGTGGAATCCACCACAATTAAAAATTATGGGTATCTTATTTACCAATGATCTTGCTGATTGTTCAGAATTACACATACAGGCTAGCTTTCTTGAAATAAGAATGGTATATAATAATAAGAATGGTCTCACAAGTGGAAATATTACTTTGGCAAGTTGTCAAACATAATTCTTGGTCTCACAAGTGGAAACGTATTACTTTGGCAAGTTGTCAAACATTTTTAATCTGGGGGGAAAAAATGGTTGTACTCTTCCTCTAAGCCAATTATCCAGATCTAGTTGCAAAGTGAAACAGGCTGCAGGCGGAAATCTAAACAAATCTTAAATAAATGTCAGCGAACCGCCCAGAGAACGTGGACAAACGAGTCACAAGACAAAACACAACGCGTTTCGACCTCTTAGGTCTTCTTCAGGTGCAACAAACATGAAACAAATAACGAAAATGCACTTAGCTTTGATCGCTTCGTGTTCAGCGCAAGAAAGAAGGCGTTGAATGATTCATGTTTGTTGCACCTGAAGAAGACCTAAGAGGTCGAAACGCGTTGTGGTTTGTCTTGTGACTCGTTTGTCCACGTTTCTCTGGGCGGTTCGCTGACAATTATTTAAGATTCAATTATCCAGAAATAAATTTTGGGCTGATGTACATGAGGCATTTAACGAGTTTGGCCAAAGGATTGTACCTTGCATTTTCAGAGAAATTGCTTCCAAAAATATATTTTATAATGAAAACATTAAGATAAAAAAGTTTTTTTTTCTTTTTTTCTTTTTTTTTTTTTTTATTTTTTTAATCAAAGTCTGTTCGACAAAAGTATATACAAAATTGGACACATTATGAAAGAAGATAGCACGCTTTTGGCACATAGAGAGATCAATAATAAATATGGAGTTTGCATTGACTTTATTTCGTATACGGATTACTAAGGGAGGTAAACGCATATATTCGGAAAAATGCAGTTTCAGTGACAAATAACAAGCATGAAGAAAGGTCTGAAAACTTACCTATTCAGTCTGCAGAGGGACACGTGTTTACTATGATGCCTTTTCTGTGTGACAATATAAACCCTACTTTTTGCAACAAGTGGAATGAAAAAGTTGACCAGCAATAAGAATGGAATGCCATTTCTAAAAAGGTACCAAAAAAAAAAAAATAGTAGTAAAATAAAAGAATTAAAACTTAAATGGTTTCAGATAAGAATTAACACCGTATACTGGGTACAAATATTGTGTTGTCAAAAGTGAGAATTTAACTGAGTGATCATTGTACATTTTGTAATGTAGAAAGGGAAAACATTGAGCATCTGTTTTGGTTTTTGTGAACACGTGGCACATTTTTGGCAACAACTTCAAGCAATAATGAAAGAGAAGTGTCAGCATGCAGCTTGTTTGAATTTGTCTGTTGAATTGGTATTGTTTGGGTATGCAGATCATTTTAGAGGTGATGAAACCTTTGACTTGTACTTCTGGGAAAATGTTTTATCTATAAATGCAAATGCGGGGAAAAAACCCTTCCAATTGTAATAAGCTTTCTACATTATTCAAAGACAAGATATAACTTTGAACAGCAAGTTGCGAAAAGCGTAAAGTCAACTCAAAACTGCATGAAAAAATGGCAACTATACTAAACTTTAATGGAAGTGTACTTTTGGACTGGATGTACATGCTGAGGGACTAGTCTAGTCTGCCTCTGTGTCACTTTAACATGCATGAACATT
>JADBJO010000934.1:197500-217500 GCA_016801955.1 Conus betulinus
GTGTGTGTGTGTTTGAGAGAGAGAGAGAGAGAGAGAGAGAGAGAGAGAGAGACTGTGAGAGACTGTGTGTGTGTGTGTGTGTGTGTGTGTGTGTGTGTGTGTTGGTGCATAGTTTTGTGTTAAAGTGCATAACATTATAATGACAGAAATAGAATGCTATTTGATTGGATATGTAATTTGTGTGTTTTTTTTGTGTGATGTAAAAAATCAAGAGACGTTGCCACATTGAACCTCACATTTTGTGATAACAGTTGTTTGAATTGAATATCAAACTGCCGGTTCAGGGCGAGGAAGGCATCCGTTGAATTGAATATCAAACTGCCGGTTCAGGGCGAGCAAGGCATCCGCCTCCACTGACGGCTATTCACTGTGTTCTCCAGTAGGCCTGAGGAGAGGCATTCGTCGCGGTTCAGTGACCGTTGGCCTGCAGGTCATGGTGACCGTTCAGCTGTACTTGGCCAGAGGGATGAACACCTTCGGGAAGGCTGACGTATTTGGGGGGGGGGGGGGGGGGGGGGGGGGGGGGGGTCTGGGCTGTTGGTACAATAGGTAGTTTCGGGAAACCGAACATAAGTTAGAACTGGATGGTATGCATTAACCGCTCGGTACCCAACTCTTTGTTGTGCATGTGCAGGGATGCACTAGTGAATCCATTGGTTGAACAGTATGATTCGGAGATTCATTGATTGAATCTCAGAGTTGTTGGTACTCTAGTCGTGGGTGTGTGTGTGTGTGTGTGTGTGTGTGTGTGTGTGTGTGTGTGTGTGTGTGTGACCAGTGATCCCAATGATTGAATCAAAATAATTCGGAGATTCAATGGTGCAAGTTGTGATTTGTGTGCGCCAGTGATGATCCATTGGCTGGGCCTGTATAATTCGGGTTCCTTTTTTTACTTGAGAATTGGTATAAGACGCTCGGAAAGCCAGTAAAAGTATGACTCACATGGGGAAAGTGAACTCATCCTGTCTTGCTGATGGCTCAGGTAAATGCAGCGAGGTGAACTAGAGACCACAAGACTTAACGTCAAAGGAGGTTTGCTGTAGCCTCGGAGCCGACGATGGTAGAGATTTGTCTCCTGTGTGGGGACGGAAAGCAGCAAGACGTGTCAGCCTGTATTGGGGCCTAGACAGGGAGCTGCCAGACAACGGCGGGATGTCTGCAGCAGCAACAGAAGACCTGTGGGAGAGGCCGACAGGAGCCCTTTCCGTGGAGCGGGCGAAGTGCAGTGGAGTCTGGAAGACATGGTCTGAGTGGGCAACTAGAGATATGCTGCCATGATCCCTCAACTGGGATTTGGCCAATCGGGAGGACGACGCAACACTGTGGCGGCTTAAAGAAAAAAAAAAAAAAAAAAAACGACAATAGTGGCACGGACTGACGAGTGGATCAACCAAGGGAACGCTGGCAAGTTTTGATTGTTGATTTTTTTTTCTCGTGTTTATATGTGTGCAACCAGAGTATTGGAATGTTGTGTTTCCTGGTCAATCAGGAGTAATTGTAAAAAAAAAAAAAAAAAAAAAGGGGTGCCATTGCCGGACATCCTGTATGACGGTTTCATTTTTTGTATGATACAGATAGGTGTGTTGAGTTGTGACGCAAGGTGACTCAGAGTAAATTTACATATATTTCATTAAAAAAAAAAAAAGAAAAAAAAGAAATGATATTGGTTTCTTGTGACCTTGGTGCGGACCCGACGTGAGTGACAGAGGGCGTGTGCCATGCGAGAGTGCAGTTTGGTTGTGTGAAAACATGAATGCTTCTGTCCATACCCTCCCCCCCCCCCCCCCCCACCCCCACCCCGCTCGCCCGTCTACATCCCTGCATATAATAATCATATGCTAATAACGAAGGGGAACGTCAGAGACCTGTCACAACTCGGGGACTGTCATCCAGGATGAATATGAAAGTGCAGAAGTGATTTTTAATTAGGTTTTGTTCAAGAAAACGACATTTGAAACTTGTCCTAATTGTGAAAACCTAGATTATCTTTGTCTTCCTTCTTACCGGGAGAGACGCTCGCTACGTGTGGATTGCCTTGATTGTTTTATGACTGTGCCTGTTGTTGAACTTGCTTGATTCGGTTTCGCCGAGGCTGATTGTGTTAGCATTTCTGTTTGCTCGCTTTATTCACGGGTGAGCGCGCGTGGTTATCTCCCCTATTAGTGTGGTTGTCATAGCTAGCTGATCGAGGCTTAGATAGGTCCAAAATGTCCACTGAACAGGGTGCTGAAGAAGATGGACCTGATAGAGGACTGACAAGCATTAGGTCTGGAACTGAAGGTTTGTGTTGATGAATACTGAGAATGAGGAAAAGAGGAGTGAGAAAGAGAAAAAACGGGAAAGAGAGAGAGAGAAAGAGAACGGGAAAGAGAGGAGAGAGAAAGAGAACAGGGAAAAGAGGAGAAAGAAATAGAATGGGGAAAAAAAAGAAGAGAGAAAGAGAACTAGAAAAAGAGGGAGAGAGAAAGAGAACGGGAAAGAGAGGAGAGAGAAAGAGAGAAGCTCGAGTTAGACATATCAAAAATTGGTAAATTCAGGTAAAGAACAGGAGGTGGACGCAAAACTTCAAGACAACTTTGCGCCACATATCTCTCCCTTGATCATTATACCAAAGTTTGGCGGCAGGTCGGACCATTTATGAGGATTTCATTTCACAATTTGAAAGGAGTGCCAAAGATCAGGGCCTACCCGAAAAACGGTCGACCACAAATCTGTGCGCTGCTGATACCTAAAGCTAGCGATGCTTTTTTTTTCTATGTACCACTGGGGGGGGGGGGGGGGGGGGGGGGGGGGGGGGGAACAGACGGATTATGTGTCGGTGCGCGACGCTTTGTTCCAAAGGTACGAAGGAACAGCCGACAGATTAAGGGAATTGATATGTGTGGCCTTGCGTAAATCAGGTGAGACACACGTACAGTTCCTTTATCGGTTTAGGGCTCTCGTTCATAGGTGGATAACGTTAGGAAACATCGAACAAATGTTTAAATTCTTTTAATGGATCAGGTCGTTAAAGATCTCACAGTATTTTTGTCGGAGAGAGAGAACTGGGAAGTTTGGAGGAGCTAGTGACGGTTGCAGACAGGTATGAATCTGCCCATGATCAGCATAATGGGGTGAAGGGATCGAACCAGTCGTCCCGTAATGCCCAGACTATGTAATCAGGGAGTGATTCGCCGACTCCCTACAAAATAAATGGAGGGGGCGGGGGGGGGGGGGGGGGGGGGGGGGGGGGACTACTAGGGGGCAGTGGAGGGGGGAGGCGGTGGGGGGGGGGGGGGGGGGGGGGGGGGGGGGGGGGGGGGGGGGGTGGGTGGGGGGGGTGGTATAGTAATCCCAAGGCACACAGTGGGACCCCGGAAAATGCCAGGAGGAAGCGCACATTGTGTAAGGTGTGTGTGGGAGGGTCATGTCGCCAAGGAATATCGCGGGTTGCGAATACATTCACTTGTTGCCGTTGATACGGTTTGCCGTTGATACAGGGAGGCAAGGCACCGCCCCAGCAACCACCAGGGCAAGCGTTAGTGGGAAGCCGGTAACTTGTTTGTCAGACACGGGATTAGCCCTGGCGGCAATGGTAGACCATGGTCTAGTGCAGCAATGGTCGACCATGTTTAGTGAAGGACGCAGATCAGACGGGGAAATCCACCCGAGTGGGATATGGATACGCGAGAGTTAATCTGTCACCTTTGACTCGTGTCGTGGCAGAGTCAGAGTGTGTGGGAGGAGAGCTCTCACTGCAGCAGTTCTAAAGAACCTTCCCCACCCAGCTTTGTGGGGGGGGGGGGGGGGGGGGGGGGGGGATGCGGTGCTGAGTAGGAATTCTCTACTGGATCCAACAGGTGAAGTGCACAGGCGCCGCTGGTAGAAGTGCTAGCGAAGGCCATAAAAGTAGCCGTGGGGTTGGTGCAGTAAACCATGAAGATGGTCGTAGTGGGGGGTAGGTTAGCAGTGTAGTGATGGATGGGGGTTCGTTGTGAAGTGAAATCAAATGCCACATTTTTCTATGAAATATTATTGTTTTCCCGTAAGTAACAGAGTTCGTGTGCCTATGCGAGAGCACAATTAGTTTGCAATGATTTGAATGCTTCTGTCCAACCAGGTTGGAGCAATCCTGCCCCTCCCTTGGTAGTGAGGGCTGTTAGCAAAATGATAGGGACAGAGTGGACAAAAGCACCAAAACTTTGTGGAGATGTTTGTTAGGTCCTGTAGCAACAATTTTTGATATGATCCACAAAATCAGTCTCAGCTGATGTTCTCACGTGACATGTATCAAAATGATGACTTGACAAATGTAAAAAGTCAACAAAAAAATTGTTCAGCTTGCTAATGGTTAATTTTTATTGATCAATTCGTCTAATTTTGACGAATTAAAGACACAGAAATCCAAACAGACTATCTACAAAGAATTTGTATATGAAAGAAGAGAGAATGAAGAACATATTTTCAAGTGAGCATGGTGTATGATGCAATGAAAATGACATATCATCTATGCAGATTGTGGTTGACTTACTCAGATACATTTTGGTTTCTTAAAAAGTCTCTCTGCCAGCAGTTAATGCTAAATCTTTTTTTTTTTTTTTTTTTAAATGCAAACCAAAGTAAATCTGTAATTAAACAAAATGCACATGTTATCTTTCACCATAATCGCTGTGTAATTCTAAACTAAATTATCGTCCTGCTGTCATACCAGAGATGCCGAAAAACAAAGAGTGGTGTCAACACATGAAAACTATGATTACTGTAAAATCAAAACAAACACACCATAATTTAGGATAGCATAATATTATTAGGTTGACATAGTAGACGCCATCACTTTCAAACAAGTATGGTACAAAGGATTGAAGGCTTAATGTTCAGCCACTGAGCAGCAGCTTTGCCGCAAAACGTTTGAGTTTATCAAGTCAAATGTTTACATGAAATTGACATCTAACCCTTCATACAGTTACACTTGCAAAGGTCTGCACATCTCTACAGGGCTTTTTTTGGAATAACATCTTCCAGTACAGCCAACAGAAGCTTTGCCTCTACACTTGACAAGTTCACTACATACATCTGAAGCAATTGGTAAAGTTGTCCACAGTGGAATCCAACAACAAGTGGTGGCGGCCATTTTCTAGCCCCGTCTTTCTGGAGTTGGTATTTGCTGTTGAGATTGATCACTTGTCCCGATTCCAGCTTGGTGGACACAACGCTCTGTGTGTTGCTGGAGGGCACCTTGTGTGGGAGGAATAGTGTCCATGGTTTTGCTTCGTTGGCAAAACATTTCCCTGCGAGCCTCATTCACAGTCTAAAGTCCGCTTGTCTTCTGGTACACATGAGGACGGCAAAGCGCTCCAAAAGTTTGAAGTACACATCACTGATGTCCACTTCTTTGAAAGGGTGACTGACGATGTCCTTGAAGGCCTTGGTCACATCAGGGAAAGATCTCCACGTCTCCAGGCACACCTTTTCCCCTTTCCATGAAAGGTTGATACTGTATCGCAGCCTGTGAAGATGTGGAAAACTGGCAGGACAGTTGACATTTCTTTGCCAAAAGTTAGAACCAGAGCGTTGATATGAATGTAGGAAAAGCTCCCTCCTGTGCCAAACACGACCCAATTGTTCAGTGTCACATTCTTGCAGGTGGTACAAACTTGCCAATCAATATGATAATAACATTGGTGTCCACCGTGCGAAGAAAGCAAGTCTTTGATTCTTGCTGTAATGCATCTTGCTCATGGAAGAGTATTCTGGTATCCGCCTCTTCCTGCAGGCAGCAGGTATGACGTGGTCGCTTCCTCTGATGGCAACATTTTCTCCTTGTGTCACCAGCATTGTGTTTTGCCACAAGGAAATTCACTGCTTTTATTCTTCTTGAACAAATTTAAAGAATTCCTCCTTGTTTTCTGCATCACACAGGAAGTCCTGCCACTGTCCTGGGATTGTGTTCTCGCTGGACACCTTTCTTCTCATGCCTTTTCCTCTCTTTTCTCTGGCAGAACCTTTGATGCTATTTTTGATATACCTGTCCCAAACAATGTCAAACCCTGTCTGCAGTCTGAAGCTGATGCCGCACATGAGGTAAGAACACGTCGGCAGCGTTGTCCTCAAATGTCTTTATGCCACTAACAGGTAGAAGGTGCACCACTGCTGCGCCGTCAAGCGCCTTCGCATGAAAAGTATCCGGTAGATTTTCTCACATGTTTTCTCCAAAGAAGAGAGTAGCTCAGGAGGAGCGTCAAGGACTACCATTTCTGGATGCTGCTCATCCTCATGGAGTTGCTCCAAGGCTTCTGCCAGTTGTGTCATATGGCTGAACATCGTCCAGTAAGTGTGGAGCAGATGCCTCCACTGTCTTTGTTAAACATGTAAGTAGATTAGTTTTTTTTTCGAGACGAAAGTTTTTCCTCTGTCAGACAAAGAAGGAGGGAAGGGTGGTTTTCATGGCTGAAAAAGGAAGCCATATCAGACTCTCTGAGTTGTGCCACAATGTATAGTCTGGAGAAAAGGCTGAGATCAGTCTTCAAATTTGCAGTCTTGTCTGCTTGTTTGCTTTTGTCTTTATGAGTTGCACACTTGAACAGACGCAAAGGGTTCTGTTTGATTGGGGTCATAAATGGATCTTTCACAATCAGTCAGAACTGAGTTGCAGTAGTCATTGTACTGGTGCTCGCCAAGATCCTCAATGGTGTGGACTGCATGTAAGACAGAATCATTGAGGACATCACGAAAGTCTAATGTCAGTAATTCTCTACTATCAGTCAAGAAAGGATTGCCCGTTTCTTTGAATACTCTTGTATGGCTGAGAGTGTGTTGTTTGAAAACACTCTTGAGTTGACAAACCTCCTCCATGATGACAGTGTTTTGCACAGTTTACTCTTGAACAGTCTTCAGACTCAGTCAGCATGCGTGCCTGTACTGGACCTGCCAGTATCCATTTTCGGAGAGCCGATGGGTTTTCTGTAAGCCCTACTGCTCTACCAGAACCTTTCACCGAGTCATTATTTTGTTCATGAGCCTGATCTAATGGCATACTTGAGACTTGTTTGCCGTTTTTGAGACAACCCAATGACCATGCTCAGCAAATTCTTCCAAGGTAGAAGGCAACAGATTTTCCATGTCTCGAATGTGAACAGAAACCCAGCGGGCATAATTCAGATGGTCCAGGACAAAGAACAACGTGGCCAGAGCTTTCAGGGAACCCACATACAATGCAAAGTCAGCCCCACGATGTGCTCTGACAAACAGAAGTTCAAGTCCTAGTATGGTGTCCAAATAATGAAATGTGGGGCTCTTTCTCACCATTTCTTGTAGCAAAGCTGCTTCTGTCTCGCCTTTTGCTTCCGGCTGGAAGGTGAGAAATGCTTATTTTTGGAGTTTTGTCAAAACGACAGTGTTAACTTGATGAGCATGGCGTATTCTGGTTACGTGAGAAAGCTCAGAAACGATGTGCAGTGCCTGATGAAGCAATCCCTGTATGTGTCAGTGCATTGGTCCACCCAGAGCAATCTAGGTCATCACCGACAGTCTTCCACAGAGCCATTTCAATATGCAAGCCCCCAAACATGACCACAATCTTGTACTTGCCGTGTGTTTCAGGCTATTTCCATTGGACGTCCTTGGCAAGAGTAAACAATGGAGCATCACCGGGATTTGTCCATTGTTTAGAAAATCTGTCGAAGGACGCACAATGTCCATGCCATGTTTGACCATTGCAGCTGTAGCTGCCTTTTCATAGAAGAAAGGCATCAGTTGGGACAGAGCAGGTGCTTTCTCCTTGAAAGATGACTCATCTTGCGGAGATGCATGTTAAGCTGACCAAGCCACGCAGTCCCTCTTCTCCAGCTTGTCTTTCTCAAAGACAGGACCACAACCAATAATTTGTCCGCGGTCGCCACGCTTTGTGAATTAAATCGTCTGTTTCTCGGAAACTATTGCTGTGCTACCTTGGGACATATCAAAATCTGCAAGCATAAAGCATGTAGACCACCTAGAGAAAATATGGTACTTTTTTGTCCACTCTGTCCCCGTCTCATCAAGTAATGGGTCTTACAGCAGCCCTCACTATGGAAGCCTGTGCTGCGTTTACGTTGGGCGCAGGCACGTGCAAGGCATTCCCTTAAACCGTCGAAGGGGCAAATTGCTCCCTGGCAGATTTCATTGTGTAATGACCACTGGATGTGACACGACAGAACCTCCACGGGAGTGTTCCCAAGGGTGCACCAGCCCATATGAATGCAGGGCCCACCGGCAAAACCAAACAAACAAACGAACAAAACACGCCACCGAAAAGCAATTGCCGTGAGCACCCCACAGTTCACGCGTTGCTGTTCCGCTGACATTTTGGATTTCTCTCAAAAGATACAAGCCTAGCCCCCCATTTCCTATACGCACCTTATTTCTTGTATACACCCTATGGGTAATCAAATTGTGGACAGGCTATTATGCGTGTTTAAAGTGGTGGTGGTGGGGGAGGCGGGAACTACACCCTCCCCCTTTCTCCCCCCCCCCCCCGTGATCGCCCCTCCCAGCGCTCCTCGCCTCATTCACTGGTATACATTTCTAATCTGAAAGCATGCTGTACGAACACGAACAGGAGTGTTTCTTCAGTGTTAAGGCCAAGGCCCCCTTTTGAAGGGGCTTACATAGGATCCAATAAAATAAAGCTGTAGTTCTAGTCTTGCAAACTGTATGTTTCAGATTCAGTTTCATCAAAGAGTTGCACTGTGTGCAGACTAGGCCATATACGCTACACCATACCCGCTAAGTTTTGAGACCACACTGCGTATGATTTAAAGCTGATGGATAAATGAATTAACGAGTGGGATGAGAGAACTTGTCAAGAAGGGGGTCGCGTTGCTATTACGACGCAGCAGATGTCAGATCTACCCATTAGCCCAACGCGCTGGTCAGACCTGGAGTGCCTACCTAACATTGGCTGTGCCATTATCATTATTGTTTGCATGTGTGATGAGTGTAAACGTGTGTGTGTGTGTGTGTGTGTGTGTGTGTGTGTGTGTGTGTGTGTGTGTGTGTGTGTGTGTATGTGTGTGTGTGCACGGGGGCCATGTGCGTGTGCATGTGTATGCAGTGCCTGAGCGTGTGTGTGTGTGTGTGTGTGTGTGTGTGTGTGTGTGAACACTAACTGTGATGACTCAGGCTCAGAATTCTGCCCACTCCCTGGCGAAAGTAAATCCAGATGGACCCCGATCTCACTACCCCTCACGCCCACTTGTCCTCAAACAGCTCTCTTCCCTCTCAATTGTCGATTCTTTCAAACAAACAAAACAAACAAAAACCCAGCATATCCGTCAAGCAAGAAGTGTAGTGAGGGTGGGAGGGGAGGACGAGGGGTAAGTAGTAATGGTAATGTTAATTACAGCCCAGCCGAACGCAAAGGGCCCCCTACCGGGCCTGTCACCGCATTGAAAGGAGGTGTGATTCTGTGAGTCTGGTCCTGGGCGCCAAACACTACTCCCGACCTTTTTCCTGAGCCGTTGCTCAGTGAGTCAATCAAACAATCAATCAATCAAGACACTTTATCTTCTTTCGTGAGAACTTTGTGTGGTGGTGGGAACACATAAACACATGACATATGAGTACACAACATTGAATAATGGAAAATGTGTAAATGCACTCACACCCGCACATGCCCACAGATTTAAAAACAATATGAATAAAGTAAAAGGCTTATTTTTCACATAAACTAATCAATAACACTACCCAACATACTACCCATTTTATACCCAGTCAATTTAATAAAATTAGCTGTACGCTAAAATAAACCATAAAAAGGGGCACACACACACACACACACACACACACACACACACACACACACACACACACACACACACACACACACACACACACACACACACACACACACACACACACACACACACACACACACACACACACACACTGACACACACACACACACACACACACACACACACACACACACACACACACACACTAAAGGGGTGAGAACTGAGATAATTTCAAAATCATTATTACTTGATTATCATCCCCCTCTCCACAACATCTACATTCTCATTCTCTCCCCCCCACCCCCCCCCCCCACCCCACCCCTCTCTATCCCAGTCTCCCCTCACCCTCTCCTCTACAACGACAGCATTAAACATTAACTCAGGATGGTCAGGTCAGTGATTATTCAATGGACGGATTGAAAGAAGCAAAAAACTACGATTCACTCTGTTGGTTTCGAATTTCAGTTGCCAGTATCGTCTGTCTGGATGCGTCTTTTCATAAAAGGGGAACAGAGGATGGGTTTCATCACACACAATCTTCTGAGCTTTCTAAGGCACTCTTTTTTTTTTCAAGCATTTCTCCTGAATGTTGTTGCTGAACACCAATAATCTTACCATACCGTTTTCACAATCTTATCCAGCAAGCATTTGTTCTTCACATTTAATCCACCATACCACACTAAAAATGAAAAAAGTGATCACAGATTCAATAAAATATTATGGCTTCTGTAGACTGCTTTTAAAACGTCCCAGTTCATTCCAAGTGACTTGTGGAACGATCCAGAAACAGTCCATGATCTTAGCACGTGTCCATGTCCATCTCCCTGTCACATTGGAAGGGACGAGTTTAGTAACAGTTATAATAATAATAATAATAATAATGATGATGATGATGATGATAATAATAAATAATAATAATAATAACCAGAGGGCTTATGTTTGCCTTAGAGAAAACATGGCAGGATTCCCCCTTAACACACACACACACACACACACACACACACACACACACGCGCGCGCGCGCGCGCGCGCGCACTTATGGTTTGCACTGCCGGTTCGTTATTATAACGTATATGTTTGCAAATATCATGTTATGTAAGTGTTCTGAATATCATTCCGGTCTGTCCAACCGTTTTCGGAGTTATTCAAGTTTCAAATTTGGCCGTTTTGGCCGTTTTTTGGCCATATCTCGGCAAAAAAAAAAAAACGGCCCATTCATTAAAAAAAAAAAAAAGGCATTTGCACATGCCCACAATACCCTGCAACTTTCCCGAAAATTTCAACATGATTGGATGAAAAAAGGTTAAGAGAAAGAAAAACAAAAAAGACAAATTTTACAATAACAATAGTATTCCCCCATAGAGGCCTTATGTTTGCCTTAGAGCAAACATGGGAATTCCCCCTTCAAAACATTTTATGAAACTTGCCTATATATGTTCACCGTTAAAAATTACATCTATCCACCATTACTGGTAAACGTTGATGCATATTTACCAAATAACGGTTTTTAACTGTCAAATGTGAAATTTACTGTATGAAACTAATGTTTTCATGTTCAGCGCTCAAAGTTACACCTAGCCACCCATTTTGGTCACAATTCTTGATTCTTATTGCAAAATAACGTTTTTTAAACGGTTTTTAAATGTCGGATATCAAAATTGCTCTGGTAAACTTAAATATTCATGTTTAGCGTTCAAAGTAACATCTAATCAAGAAGTTTTGTTAAGATTGATGCATATTTGAAAAATAACGTTTTTTAACGTTTTTTTTTTTTTTGTTTTTTTTTTTTACAGTCGAAGTGTTTTGTAACATAGATACTCTTAATCAGCATATCAAATTACATACATCCACCCATTTTGGTTGAGATAGCTTCAAAAATGAAAAAAAAAAAAGAAGGTTTTTAATGGTTTTTAACTGTCGAAGTGTTTTGCTACATAGATTTTTTTAATAAGCATATCAAACTCCATAAGCATAAGCAACCAAAATTTGGTTTCTGTTGGGTTTTTTTTTGTTAGTCTTTGAGCTATTAGATATTCAAATTTCGCCTTTTAGAGCGTACCTAAATTTGCATAAATTTAAATAACTGCCAAACCCTATAAGATATCAATACCAAACTCCTTTCTGCACTGGGCCATAGCTACAGAAGCATTTTTCCGTAGATTAGTTTTGTGACGTCATTTCCAGTTTTTGCTATTCCGTGAAACAACTGAATTGACCAGTGACACTGTCATGCACTTCCGGTTTGCACTTCCGGTTCGTTATTTTAACGAACATGTTGCAATATAGTTTTATGTAAGTGTTCTGAATATCATTACGATCTGTCCAACCGTTTCTGAGTTATTCAAGTTTCAAATTTGGCCGTTTTTTTTTTTTTTTTTTTTTTTTTTAACCATTTCTCGGCAAGAAAACAGTCAATTCATTTAAAAATTGCCATTTTCACATGCTCACAATGCCCTGCAAACTTTTCTGAAAATTTCAACATGATTGGATTGGAAAAAAGGGTAAGAAAAAAAAAAAAAAAAATTAAAAAAAATTTTTTTTTACAATAACATAGTATTCCCCCAGAGAGGGGGAATCCTAATAACAACAAAGCATTTATAAAGCGCCTTGCCAAAACTTCAAGGCGCTGACAATCTACACTCTCGTGTACGCACGGGCTGCCTACCTGGGTAGTGCCGACTGAAGAGCTGCTTGCCGGCGCTTCATTTAGTCGTTTCCCGTGTCATCCAGTCAATATCGTTTACTCAGTTTCCATATGAATTCGTTCTTTCAATTTTTTTTACGCAAAATGCATGCTATGTGCAACATGTCATCCATATCAACGACCGAAACAGGCCTTCTCTTCTGAAAGTTGGTGATGGGAATTTACGTGTGTGCAAGACGTTGTGCGTGCGTTCACACACGGAGCCTCGGTTTCTAGTCCCTGAGACATGGGAAATGGAGTCAGAACCAATGATAACACCAAGGGGAAAAAAAATCCCCCTGTACTGAAACGGCCCAGCAGAGATTCGAACTCGCAACCCCAGGATCACCAAGACCACGAATCCAGCGGTCTGCCAACTGAGCTATTTGGGCACAGGCCTGAACTCCATGGCAGTGAAACTGGAACTTGGATGGAATGATTTTGTTGAGTTGCATCCAAGTAACAGCCGCTCTCCCCTTTCGCTATGTGTTTCTTCTTCAAAAGGGATTTTACAGGAAGGATGGATAATGTTTGGCTTTGCACCCGATTGCACACCCTTCCCCACCGACCGAAAGCAGACTTGCAAGTGTGGGTGATTTTGGGATTCATGACTTGATCTACCCTGACCTCATTACAGCAACCTGATCCACTAACCCCCTCCCCACTCTCCTTTCCCACTCTCCTTACAGTTTCAACAAGCGTATCTAGCGCCTGAGTCATGTGAGTGATTCAGGTGGCCCTGTGTCAAAATCCACCTGCCTTTTTCATCGACGTATACATAATTCGGACGTGGGTTGGGAGAGTGGGTGGGGATTATTTCAAACTTGTGCCCTGGGTGTCTTCCTGCCAGCTTACCCCCCCCCCCCTCCCCCAAATATGGGGGATACATTGCTTAAGAAATACAAAGATATCTGCTCCAACTGCAAGGTTCTTCACCATTTCCAAAGACCCGATGAAGACCTCTCAACTGGGAGCTAGCTACCTGAAAAAAAAAAGAAGGCACGCTACACATCCGTTTTGAGGCGATGTCAACAGTCAGGAAGTTGTGTATGGTATTTCTTCTTCACTGCGTAAACTGAGTATAGATTAATATGAACAAATTGTCATGCGCACAGTGTTAGGTTAAATTGTATCTATTCTACTAATTATAGATGACCTTACTTCTCTAATTAATGTACACTTTTGAGCCCAGTTTGAGGAGAAAAGTGCTTGTTTGTTCGCTGTTTACATTGTCCCCAATATAGTTTGTCTTGCCTGTAGAAGACGAAGAGGTTGGAACGCGTTGTGTATTGTCTTGTAATTTTTTTGTCTCTGTCGTTTGGCGGAATGGTAAATCTTCTTAAGTTTTGTTTCAATTTCCACCTGCTGTAACCTTATTTTGAAACAGACTACCAGAGGTTTTTTGACTCGCCTGTTATAATCCAGCAACATTATGCACTTGTTGATCTTGACGGTCTTTGTCATCACTTAGGCTGTTGTATGATATTCAATCGCCCGCACGCACGTGTGTATATGTATACTGAGGAGAAACAATCAGGTTTCGAAATACCAGTATCTGACCAGGAGTTATATGTTATTGAGTTTCTTCCCCATTGCAGATTGTCTCTCCCTAGGAGACTATATAAGCTTGTTGAAGGCTCATTTTTAGAAGCTTTATTATTCCCCATTCACCCATTCAAGCACATACTGTTAGTTAGGCAGAATTATCTACCACTGCAGATATGAATGCTTATCTCCCCCTATTTCTTCAATCTATGACATGAGAGCAAACTTTGTTTATAATTCAATATTTCTTGCAGTCATTGCAACACCAAGCTGCTCTGTAAGTTGCTGGAATGGTGCTCGGTACTTCTCCTTGACATTTATTAGTGTATATATATATATATATATATATATATATATATATATATATATATATATATATATATAAAACACATTTATTAACTAACCGTAACAGCTCTTCGCTTTAAAGACTTTATACAAATATTGTACAAATTCCTCACAATCATTTTATTTTCATTCGTCATTGATAGAGTCACAGGAAACTGACATGGATTTGCATACTATTTAAATGGAATATATTCATGCCATATGTCACTGAAAGCAAGGCAGAAGAACAAAAAGTGTATTTCGTCCTCATTTGCCTTTTCACACAGCAGGCATATCAAACTGCGGTCAGAAATTACATTATACCATTGACTATACGCTGCTCTATCCGAAACACCAAATCTGAACTTCGTCATGTAATTTTGTATATGTCTATCAATATCAAGTGAAAGATACATTTCGCAATCATTGGATGATTTAAACGATCTGTACCATGTAAATCTATCACTTTCCTGAACATGTTCATGCCAGTTTTTGCCATCTGTGATCAATAAGTGTTGGACGAAACACTTACAAAAAATATTTCATATTTTCCACACCCTGGTTTAGCCATACAAATCTAAAACCATTTAGAAACAGGATCTTATGGACACTTGACGCCTATGTGGTTTTGCGCCATTATCTAAAAAAAAAAAAAAAAACAAAAAAACAAAAACAAAACAAACAAACAACAACAACAACACAAAAAAAAACACTTCATAAGCTTTCAAAGGTAATCTGTTATCATTCAACCCTGATATGTTTAGCCAGTATCTGATATACTGCGCATTTGAATTTATGTATATAGGGTTACGTCCAGTTTCTGCATAAACAAGATCTTATGGTGTTTTTCTGTGGACTCTTAAAAACTTCTTTAGAGCATACAAATGAACCTTTTCAACACGAAGGGTGGCAGTATCTTATCCCCACAGTTCACCATGGAAAGCAACTGGCTGCATCTGAGTATCATTTATTTTTGATAGTAACTAAGTCAATTAATCTTAAGTATATACAATCATTGCAGAATTAATAACAATGCATTCGTCGCCCTGCTCGTGAGACTTTTTACACGCAGCCACAAAATGAAGCCGGGAAGAAAAACAAACACCAAGAAATTCATAAAGTTAGCGACAGCCATTTGCTCACCATTGGAAAGACCATCTCTCTCTCGTGCTGCAAGGTGCCCCCCTCCCCCCTTTTTTTTTTCTAAATACAAAGACAATGCTCTTCATATCAATCTTATTTTGGAGTCTAGATGCTACATTGAATAAATTGTTCACCTGGATCTAAAGATCAGCTGGTGTTTCTGACAAGAAAGCATCATCTGCCAATAACAAAATAAACAATTCAGGTATATCTGGAGACAGTGTTGCACCATGTCTTCTCTTCTCTATGATTTCTTGTGCAGTTCGTTGATAAACAAAGAAAACAAAACGGGACTACATGCATCTCCTTGCTTTACACCTTTTGTACAAACTGTGTATTCTGTAAAATCACCACCAAACTTAACCCTTGCTTTATGACAGTTATACATACTCTTAATACAACCGTGTATCTTATTCTTTATTCTAGTCTTTTGAAGTGTTGGCCAAAGTAGTTTTCTAGATACTGAATTAAATGCCTATTTGCAAGTCAACGAAGGCCACATGTAATTTGCAATTCCGTGCATGGGCACGAGTGTGGCTGGAGAGACCGATTCTCGAGGCACACACCCGTGGGCAGTAGGGGCAATTGAACGTGGCTAATGTGGGAAGGGAGGACACTAAGGCCTTGCGTTTTTCTCTTGCAGTAGTCATGTGGTTGCGGCGGTTGTCTTCAAATTCTTCCTGGGCCTTCCTGGTTAGACTTCGCCATTCTGCTCTGTCTTGGGCACAAACCCTCTAGGTCTTTTGCAGGCGTGTAGCTGTGCTTCAGATTGTCTTTTACACAGTCTTTGAAGCGCTTTCTGGGGCGGCCTCTGGGTCTCTGGCCCTGCCTCAGTTCTCCGTATAGCAACTGCCGAGGCAGTCTGTGAGGCTCCATACGGATGACATGTCCAGTCCAGCGAAGCTGGGCCTTCATTATCATGGCTTCGATGCTGAGCAGACCGGCCCTGTCCAGGACTTCGAGGTTGGTCACTCGGTCTTGCCACTTGATGCCCATAATCGCTCGTAGTGATCTCGTGTGGAAGCGTTCAAGCTGTTTTCGTGTGTTTCCGGTACAGCGTCCAGGACTCACAGCCGCCGTAGAGGAGACTAGTGAGAACAACAGCTTTGTAGACCTTGATCTTTGTGTCGAGCTTGATGCTTTTGTGGGTCATCACACGAGTACGTAGGCGGGCCAAGAGCTTGGCTGGCTTTGCTGATCCTGGCAGAGATTTCTCTGTCAAGAGAGCCATCACTGGAAATGACGCTCCCGAGGTACTTGAAGTGCTCGACAGTTTTCAGAATGGTGCCTCCGATGGTGATGATGTGGGGGGAGGTTGCACTGTTAGGCCTGGGGAGGGTTGGTAGAGCACTTTCGTTTTTCCAAGGCTGATTGTGAGGCCAAAAAGCCGAGAGGCTTCCGCAAACTTGCTGACAATGAACTGGAGATCCGCTTCTGTGTGTGCCATCAGGGCACAGTCGTCGGCAAACAGTGCGTCAGTCACAAGTCTCTCGACTGTTCGGGTCTTGGCGCTCAGCCGACGAAGGTCAAACAGAGAGCCGTCCAGCCTGTACTTGATGTAGATGCCTCTGTCGAGATCTCCGAGGGCATGGTTCAGCACGCATGTGAAGAACAGGTTGAACAAGACCGGAGCGAGGACACAGCCCTGCTTGACGCCGTTCGAGATTTCAAAAGGGAGCAGAGCTGTCACCCCCAACAAGCACAAGACCAACCATGTCGTCGTGGAATAGGCGGATGATTTTTTGTGAATTTCCTCGGACAGCCAAGCTTGGAGAGTATGACCCACAGCGCCTCCCTGTTCACCGTGTGTCGAAGGCTTTTGTTAAGTCGATGAAGACAGCGTAGAGGTCCATCCGCTGCTCAATACACTTTTCTTGGACCTGTCTCACCGAGAAGACCATGTCGATGGTGGTGCTGCGGCCTGGTCTGAAGCCAGACTGTGACTCTGGCAGTGACGGTTCTGACACAGCGCTGATCAGGCGGTTTAAGATGACTCTTGCAAGGATTTTCCCAGCGACTGAGAGGAGGGAGACGCCTCGGTAGTTACCACAGTCAGACTTGCTGCCCTTGTTTTTATACAGGGAGACAACAGTGGCATCTCGAAAGTCTTGTGGCATGGTTTTTCTTCCCCCCAAATGCTGCAGAGTATGTCGTGGAGAGTGTCCAGGGCCACCACTGGACCGGCTGCCTTGTACATCTCGGCTGGGATGCCGTCCCATGCCTGGTGCCTTACCACTGCTCGTCTGCTTCACTGCCTTAGTGATTTCCTCGAGGCTGGGTAGGAGGTCAAGCTCTTCCAGGGCCGGCTTCTCCGGGATAGCGTTCAAGGCTGAAGAGTCGACTGTGGACGGTCTGTTGAGTAAGGTGGAGAAATGTTCCCTCCAGCGTTGCGTGATGCTGTCCTTGTCTTTCAGCAGGGTCTTGCCATCTGCAGACAGGAGTGGGGTGGTGCTGGGTCTCTGTGGTCCGTAGACAGCCTTGAGCGAGTTGAAGAACTCTTTGGAGTAATTCAGCTCGGCATATCGTTGAACCTCATCAGCTTTCCTGTCCCACCAGCTGTCTTGCATTGTGCGCAGTTCTCTCTGGGCTTTGCTCTGGAGGTGCTTGAAGCGATCCTTCTTGGAGATGGAGGATAGATCGTTCTGCCAGTTGATATAGGCAGTGTGTTTCTCTTCTAAGAGTTTGTTGATGTCGTCATTGTTTTCATCAAACCAGTCCTGGTGGACATGCTTCTTGAGGCCTAGAGTGGCTTTGGCTGACTCTGTCACCATCTGTTTGAACTGGTTCCATTGTTCTGTTGGGTCTCCAGTCAGCGGTCCCTGAGCAGTCAGAGTCTCATCTAGGTGAGTTTGGAATTTCTCTTTTAAGAGAGGGTTCTGCAGTTTTGAGATGTTGAATTTTGATCGAGCAGCCTTGGGCTTCTTGCGTTGGACTCTGGCTATGTGAAAATTGAAGACCGCCCTCACTAAACGGTGGTCTGTCCAACACTCAGCTCCTCGCATGGCTCTGGTGATCATCACGTCC
The DNA here is from genome assembly GCA_016801955.1 of Conus betulinus. NCBI lineage: Eukaryota > Metazoa > Mollusca > Gastropoda > Neogastropoda > Conidae > Conus > Conus betulinus. Next base: position 215,972 of record JADBJO010000934.1, read on the forward strand.
CGTGTATCCTGCCGTCGAACAATGACATAGTCTATAAGATGCCACTGCTTGGACCTTGGATGCATCCACGTGGTTTTTTGTGTTTGTTGGCCAGTCTGAAGAGGGTGTTGGTGATGGTGAGACCGTTCTCAGCACACACAGTCAGGAGCAGTAGCCCGTTGTGTTCATCTTGCCGACTCCCTGGGAACCCAGAACTCCCTCCCAGCTCTGGTGATCTGTCCCCACTCTTGCGTTGAAGTCCCCTAGGACTACTAGCTTGTCGCTTGCAGGAGTTGACTTCACAAGAGTGTCCAAGGTTTCATAAAATCTCTCCTTGTCTTCCTCACAGCTTGTGAGTGTGGGGGCGTAGGCACTGATGATGGTGACATGCCTGGAGCGACCGACGGGGAAGCGCAGTTTCATCAGTCGTTCGTTGATGCCGGTGGGGAGATCAGGGAGTTGGTGTAGCAGAGTGTTGCGGATGGCAAATCCAACTCCATGCTGTCTGTCGTCATCTTCTGCTTTTCCCTTCCAGTAGAAAGTGTAGCCTCCCTCTGGTTCACAGATTGCTCCCTCCCCAGCAAAGCGAGTCTCGCTGAGCGCAGCGATGTCAATCCTGTATCGCGCCAGCTCTTTGGCTACAAGAGCAGTTCTTCTGTGGGGCCGTGTTGTGTCCTCTCTCTATCCAGCAATGTGCGCACGTTCCATGCACCGATAATGAGTTTTTTTTCTTCCTCTTTTTCTTTTCGACCGCTAAGAGGGTTAACTGCCAGCTGCGGCATGCTGGCCAGTTAGTTATAGGGCAGGCAATTTTTAGGACACCTTTTCTAGTCCCTTCCCTTACTAGGGTGAGCAGTGCTGTCCTGAAAAGGGCTGCTCAGACACCTGGGATGCTACCGAACTCCACTGCTGCCCCGGGTACAATGGAGAGCGACCATCTGTCCCAGGCCGCCTACGTGTAGGCTTGGAACTACGACTGCCAGTAGTAACCGCTACCTGTCGCTTCGTCCCGCCCCCATCGCCGCAGGACTTTCTGAGTCAGAAGAGGGAAGTATGAGGGGATTGGTTTGGGGAAAGAAAGGGGGATCTGCACAAAAACCTGTGCGTGAGTTGGTTTTTGGTGGGGAAGCTGTTGCACTGGAACAACCCCACCCTCTCGGCCGCAGAAGCCCGAGTCCAGTGGCACAAAGAATTGTTACGACTGGGGGCCTCCTTGGCTGCAGTGGATGGCCAGGTCTTCTTCCGTGCTCTGACGTGCCCTTCACACTCCACAGTGCGTTGTTGAAACCGCCCTCCAAGCCGTTGAATCAGTCACGTGATTTCCTCCGCCTTGTCCGCGGAAACAAACTTCACATGCTAGGGTGAGCAAGTCCTAAAATCACCGAGGGTTTGAAACCCGTCGGCTACCCTCATCAGGTTCAGCCAGCCTGCAAAGCTGTTGCCCGGGGTGTGGCCGCTGCGCATGCTACAGCTACGGGGAGCCACTGATGAGAGTTGAGTGCCATGTGGGAGCCAATAGTGGACGAGCTGTCCTGAAAAGGACATGGCAA
>JADBJO010000934.1:222500-225000 GCA_016801955.1 Conus betulinus
CTTCTAGAAATTTAATCTCTGTTACGTACTTAAGAGGAGGAGTATCATTCAATGTGAAAACAGGCATACTTTCTGGGTTAGATCCACTGTTAAAAAGAATCATATTTGTTTTTCGGTTGACAGACTTAATCCATTTATCTTCATATAATCCACAATCTTGTGTTTAGTTCTCTCTGATAGATCTTTTTGATTTTTTTTTATCTCGTTGAGAAGTTTTCTTTTTAACGTTACATCCATCCACATGCATAAATCGTCTGCATATTGGACAAGAACAACATTTTTTGATAACTTGGTTGGCAGATCATGCATTAATAACGAGAAGAGAGTGGCGCTAATACTGACCCTTGAGGGATTCCCATTGAAAGTGTTCTACTTGTGGAATATGTTTTTCCTACTCTTGTTCTTATTACCCTATCCTTAAGAAAACATTTGACATAGTTGTATATATTTCCTGTCAAACCAATGTTTTTAAGTTTGTTCAATAGCTGTAAATGACACACTTGATCGTAAGCCTTATTTATGTCGAAAAAGGTAGCAAGAACACATTTTCGCCTAGCAAACTGTTTCTTTATATTTGTTGATAATTTCACTAAAATTTCTGTAGTGGATCGACCTTTCTGGAAACCCAGCTTGATTGATTGGTATGATGTTATATTTTTCGCAGTAATGTACATGTCTGTTCAAAACAATTCTTTCTGAAGTTTACATACATGTGAGGTTAATGCAATGGGTCTATAATTCTTAGGATCCTTTGTACATTTTCCTTGCTTATGAATTGGAACAACGATCGACTGTTTCCATATTTTTGGCATAACACCATTGCTCCAACATGTACTAAATAATTTATGAAGAAACTCTACTACAAAATTTTCCGGCAAATTTCTTAACATTTGATTAGATATTGCATCTAAACCAACAGATGATTTTCTTAATGGTATGGATCTAATGGCTTCTTTTACTTCTTGGATAGTTATAGGAGCATTGATGTTGTTACTATTGTCTGCTGTAGATTCATCGTGTGCTTTAATACCTTCTTCTTTCTCTCTGTATATTTGGTCCGTTCTTGTTAGACCTTCAGTGCGGCTTACCTTAGCAAACATGTTTACAAAGGCTTCTGCTTTTCTCATCAGCACTAGGAAGACTGTTGTTATCTATTGTTATAGGGTACTGTGGAGATGTTAATCCATTTTTCATAGCTTTCAGTTCCTTCCACACTTTACCAATATCTTTATGATTTTTAACTTCAGAGTACAAAATTCATTCCAATGCTGCAACTTTGCATCATTTATGACATCTACACTTTCTTTATCTGCCTTTTTCATTTCTTTATGGTTACTTGCTGATCTCTTTTTACAATAAATCTTGAATCTTGAATTTTTTTTTTTTTTTTTATTGGCTGTTTCACATTTTGTGTTCCACCATATTTCCATTATGTTTCTTTGACTTTGTGTATTTTATCTTCGGGATCGACTTGTCAGCTGCTGCTAAAATATATTTACAAAATGCAGTGTATTGGTCATCTACGTTTTCATTAGCTGAGAACACTATGTCTGTGTTGTTAAGATTATTTGAAAAAGTGACCAATCCGCATTTTTTAAATATATTTTGGAATAATGTCCTCTGAGATTTCCTGTTCTAATATGTTATTCAACGATATTATTATTGGAATATGATCTGATCCCAGTGGATTGTCTCCTGTTTCCCACATTGAGTTTACAACAAGTGACGGAGATATAAAGGTTAAATCAATGGCTGCGGGGTTATGGGGTTGCTATATCTGGAATGCGAGTAATACTTCCATTATTTAGCAAATATAGATTAGAATCAGCTATGTTATCTAATAATCTATTACTTGTAACATAAGAACAGCCATGGGTCCCAAAAAGGAGCATGTGCGTTTAAAATCTCCTCCAATAACCCATTTGTCTCTTTGGTCTTGGAACCCTTTTAGCCATTCTGTATTTGCATCATCAGGTCCTTTTGGAAGGTAAACTGAGGCAATGTTCAATATCAAAGAAGAAGTAAATTTAACCATTGCTGCACAGCATGAAGCAGAAGGGATGTTATTGGATACTAGTGGAGTTCTTTCACAAAAATCCAGGCCTTCACGCACATAGATAGCTGTCTGGATTCGGTCCGCACATTGTTCGTAAACTGGGGGGTGATAGAATCCTGGTAAATGTGGTAGATTATCACTGTTGACATTTAGTGATTGTAATAATAATACATGAAACTTATTTATCCCAAGATATTGATTCAAGTATGATTCATTTCTTGTTATGGAGCGACAGTTCCATTGGAGAAGCTTAATAGTTGGTCTCTTTTTTGTTGTCATAATAAAGATGTATAATAAGTGAAGTGACAAAATAAGATTATGAAACAGAAATGCAAAATAATAAAACCAAAATAGTCTTCAGTAATAAAATTCAAATTGTCACGTTAACAAGTGAGGTGGAGGTATATAACTGGGCTCCGCTACATGACCAGATTTCAGTCAATA
>JADBJO010000934.1:230000-237500 GCA_016801955.1 Conus betulinus
TGGATGCTTCTCCACCAACATCCTTTAAGACGTCCCGAGGGCCTGAAGTCACGATTGGCATCTTCATAGATCTAGTTGCAAAGTGAGACGACTGCAGGCGGAAATCTAAACAAATCTTAAATAAATGCAAGCGAACCGTCAAGAGTAACATGGACAAACGAGTCACAAGACAAAACACGACGCGTTTCGACCTCTTAGGTCTTCTTCAGGCAAGACACAAACAAATAGTACAAAAAAATGAACGCCTACCTTGCGCTGAAGAAAGCTAAGTGACAAATTCGTTAATTTTCCTGTGTACTATTTGTTGTGTCTTGCCTGAAGAAGACCTAAGAGGTCGAAACGCATCGTGTTTTGTCTTGTGACTCGTTTGTCCATGTTAGTCTTGGTGGTTCGCTAACATTTATTTAAGGTTTGATGTCTTCATAGTTTTTTGAACATCCTGCAGATGGTATTGGGAAGGGAATAAATATTTTGTTGCGTCGTTGTTAAGGTTTTGTTTCAAGTTTGCTTTTGTTTTGTCAGGTACTTCAACATTTTGTACACAAGCTTTCGTTTTTTTTGTTGCCACCTGAAGTTTTTGTTTTTGTTTTTGCTTTAGCTTCCTTACACAATCTCACAAGCTTTCGTTGTACAGTTTTGTTGTTATTTTGCTTTTCTTTTGTCAGGACTTTCACAATCTCACAAGCTTTCATTGTGTTGTTGTTAAGTTTTGTTTTTATTTTGCTCTTGTTTTGTCAGGACTTTCACAATCTCACAAGCTTTTGTTGTGTTCTTGTTAAGTTTTGTATTTATTTTGCTCTTGTTTTGTCAGGACTTTTACAATCTCGCAAGCTTTTGCTGTGTTGTTGTTATGTAAGTTTCATTTTCATTTTGATTTTTTTTTCATCAGGACTTTCACAAGCTCACAGACTTTCGTTGTTGTTATCTTAAGTTTAGTTGTTATTTTGCTCTTATTTTGCCAGAACTTCCACAATCTCACAAGCCTTTGTTGTGTTGTTGCTGTTGTTGTTATTTTTCTTTCCTACCATCCTCACTCTTTTTGTTAGATCTAGCTATTTGCTGCCGAAAGTTTGCTGTACCTGGCCAAGCTGTTGCTGTGCCCTACGCACACACTGGGATCTTGTTGCTGCAGCTGCTTGCTTTGGCAGGTGACGACAGTGCTCCTCTGGCTTCGGATAGCTCCTTCAGGTGTTTGTTTCTTTGTTTGCATCTTGACTGACGCCGGGGAAAGGCCCAGCGACCGCAGGGAATGTAGTGTTGACAGCAGGAAAGACTGCAACCCATGATCCTCGTCAGAGGGCACGTCAGACCTCGTGTGGTGAAAGCTTGGCCGCGTGTGTAGTTGTGCTGTCGTCACCTGTCAGCAGAACAGCTACGAGCGAGGCTGCGGGGATGCACGCTGCAGTTGCTTGATGGTGGCGTCTTCATCGGTCGGTGGCTCTGCAGTCATTAAAAAATGGGCTGGTACACCCATAGGGACGCTCCCGTGGGGGTTCGGTCGTGTCACATCCAATGGCCATTACACATCCGATGCATCTGCCAGGGAGCAATGACGTCCCTTGACGTGTTAATGGAATGCCCTGTGCGTGGCTGCACCCCATGCGAACACAGCGCAGGCTTCCAAGGGTGGTGCAGGATTGCTCCTAGCACTGGCAGTCGAGGACAGTACTTCTCTGGGCCCCACCCGCACCTTCGGGTGTTTCTTTTTCTTTTCCTCTCGTTAAATGTCAAGGATCGTACTAGTACTAGCGTCATGTACCACTATGTTGTTTGTTTCTTTAACGCTCTAAACACTCTTTTTTTTATATATTGGCACTGCAATATACCAGTTCTTGAGATCTGATGTGGCTGAGGCCGGGTTGCTAGATAATACATCTGCATCTGGGCGTAGAATTGTTTTGGTCTTCTACCGGAACTGTTCTGCATTCCCTGATAGTGAGGCATTCCCTTGCTGCGACATGTCAACTGCAGGAAAACCCAAGTCGCATTTCATTCTCGTCATTCATAACCAAGTCCTGGAGATGGACTCAATGTAGATCTTTGGAAGGAATAATAATAATAATGATAATAATAATAATAATAATAATAACGTACATTTATAGAGCGCCCTTTCTCACTAGAGCTCACAGCGCTTTACGATAATCAACTATAAACATGTAACACTCATTTACACAACGGGCTGCCTACCTGGGTAGTGCCGACTGAAGAGCTGCCAGCTGGCGCTTCATTCGGTCGTTTCCCGTGTCATCCAGTCAGTATCGTTCAATATCGATCGCTCATTTTCCTTACTTCCTTCATTCTTTCCATTTCTCACTCAGGTGCATGCTATGTGTAACGTGTCATCCATACCAACGGCCAAATTGGCCTACTCTTCCGAATGTTAGTGATGGGATTGACGTGTGTGCAAGATGTTATATGCGTGCATCACACACGGAACCTCGGTTTATAGTCTCATTCGAAGGACTGTATGGGAAATGGAGTCAGAACCAATGTTAACTCCGAGGGAAAAATCCCCCTGTACCGAAACGCCCCGCGGAGGTTCGAACCCGCACCCCAAGATTGCGAGTCAGGCGCTCTACCAACTGAGCTATTCCGGCTCCCGGAAGGACCACATCGGCATAACGTTTCTTGATTCTTTTTTTGGCAATGCTCAAAAAGTCATGTTTTACTCTTCTTTTGATGTTTGAGAATATATACCACTTTCTCATTATTTTGTTTTAAGATCCGCATAGAAGTATGAAAACGTTCACACATTATTTTTTTTCGCAAGCTGAACTGTCGCTCTGTTACCATAAATATGTCATACTTAAATCAGTACTTGACTTTTCACATTTTCACAGCTTAGTACTAAAATCTTTAGATATGAACAGCTGTAATTTGCCCTAAGTTTCTAGTGGCTACAACCCACCGTTTCATGGTGTTCAGGCCTTTGTATGTGGAGACCTGGACCACTGTTTAAGGACATCATCATTGACTGATCCATCTTGTGCTGTCATGGTAACCTTTTTCATCATTCTTGAATTGGAATATTACTGCAGTATATCTCCCCAAAGGACCCGGATCATGAGAATTCAGAATGACTGAAAACCTTCTATGTTCAACAGGGTAGACAGATTATTGGTGGCCATTGTGATGCGCGCGCGCAATGCTAGGACAATGATTTTGTAAACGACGCTGGTGAGAGATTATTGAATGATATTCAAGATTCTGACTGCTATTTGTTAAGTAACGGAGACATTACCTGTTCACCTGACACACCAAGTCACAGACCTTCAGCCACAGATCTGACATTTACATCCCCGTCACTACTACCAAACTGAGTGTGGAAAACCGAAGATGGTTTATTGCTATCAGACCATATTCCCGTAAGAAAATCTATGAATGGAATTCAAAGAAGGTCCGCAGTGTAACATGATACCAAAACACAAAAATTCAGGTCGATCAATTTGAAAAAAAAAGACACTTTCCTTTAAACATGAAAACTGAACATTCAGTCACGAAAAGAAAAAAAAAAGAAAGCTCTTTACAAACAATTTTGCAACTTTTCTCTTGGCAGTGCCTGTCACACTGTCACTCTTGCACACACGCATTTATGACAGCATTTACTACATACGCACACGCAAAACCTCCAGTCAACCGAACGGCGCACTACCGAATGTTTTTTCTTCTCCCCCTCTCCTCCGGGGAAAACATTTTCTTAAATGAACTGAACAATTCCGACGACGTTCATCACAGTCCAGTATTTATCAAACAAATTCTACATATGTCTCTCTTCACACTGAGAGATAAATCAAGTTACAAATTTATATGAATAAAGTCTTTCAAGATATCTTCTTCTTGCTAGAGAAAGAATACACACACCCTCCAAGAATATAAAATCGTGGCCTTTTACACAACACTGGCTCAAAATCCAGACCAGAGAAATAATCAGTTCATACCATCATGATGCCATACTTGCATCAGAAAAAGTGCTCGCCCCATACCATCATGATGCCCTGCCCGCGTCAGAAAAAAAGAAAGAGCTTGCCCCTTGAACTCTCCAGTCACTGGGGGAACGACGAGATCCGACTCCTCTACCCGGGGTCTTCAATTGCTGGGGCTCAACTATCGGTATGTTCCCTATACCATGGCCATCGTTAAACACCCGTCTCAGCACTTAGGAAAACGATGCCGTCGCAGCATCAGAGGAGGAATAGCTGAAAGGGTGAAGGGTGAAGGACTGATAATGACTGGTCAGCGTTGAGGACCCTTTGACCAAACGTCCTGACAGGTTCGAGTCTTAAGGCCATCTCCTGGGCTAAAACTAATACTTTCCTCCCTCCTCCTAGTGAGTGCATACTCAGTGTTCAAAACACATGACCAGCACCTTACCAGCCCTTATTAAACTATCTCTCAGTGGTCACTTTCACCCAATGACCAACTCTTGTTTATTTTACCGAGTGTGATCCTCACAATTATTGGGGACGCCCGCTACACTAGTCAAGCCACATGAATATTCTTCCTTTTTAGTTGTGGCATGGGGGAAATGATTCATATCACTAGACTACATGTGAAGGAGCGTCACATGCCTTGATGTGAGGCTACGTCACATGACAGTGGCATAGAAATATGTTCCCGGTTGTAACCTTTGAAATCAGGTACATATGATGATGGCAATGTGTTGGTGGAACAAAATATGTGAAAGTGCAAATAATGAAAAGACAAGCAGATCCGGAACATATATCAGGGAAGAGGTCAGTCAGCAAACATAAAGACATGAAAGTCACCAGCAAACATAGGGATAGAGTTACAGAAGAGGCAAGCCATCAGAGCTTGAATACATTCCGGTATTCTGAAATAAAAGTTCGTAAAGTGTGTGGGGGACAGTTTGGGAGCAATTAATTGAGAAACGGGATCACTTCACCAGCATATCCTATAAAATTCAATGTCGATTCTCTTGCAAGCGCCTTTGAAAAGCTGAAGCAATTGCACGGATGTTTTGCAGAGTTAGCGATGCTGTTTTGACAATTGCCAGCAGGAAGTTGACAGAATAGTAAGAAAAACCCGAAATATTCATCACCCGACATCAGATGACACCAATTACATCAATGCACGATCGACAATTCAAGCTTAAGTATGCTTTGTTTTGAACGAGAAAAGATCGGTTGTCTTGGATGCAGTTTGAACCAAATGTTAAAATTATGCCTGAGAATTTCATCATTATCCTTCATGACTTTTCAGAAATGCTGGTGTTGTGGTTAAATGCCACAAAATGTGGAAACAATCAATTGTTTCGGTTCAGAAACAAGGTAGATTTTTTTTTTTTACAGACATTAAAAACTACAAACCTGTAATATTCACAATTCATGTACGTTAACGTCTTGAAAGAATTAATCTGAAGAGAATCATAGTCTATTGTGAGAAAAATAATGCAATTCCTACAAATCAGTTCTATGTATGTAATCTTTATATAAGTGAATAAAGCATACGGGTTATTTTTCCTTCATTCACTATATTTGAAACACAAGTTTTAGCAGAGAGAGAGAGAGAGAGAGAGAGAGAGAGAGAGAGAGAGAGAGAGAGAGAGAGAGATGTTATCTGATGTATGTGAAGTGATGTGATATGTGTGTGTGTGTGTGTGTGTGTGTGTGCGTGCGTGCGTGCGTGCGTGTGTGTGTGTGTGTGTGTGTGTGTGTGTGTGACGACAGGAGCAGTGGAGTACAGGACAGACAACAGGAGCAACAGAGGAGACGACCAAGGGAGCAGAGGACCAGGGGAAGCGATGGAGTCGAGAACAGACAGCAGCCACGGAGGAAAGAACAACCAGGAAGGCAGAGAGAGTGAGGGAGATGGAGGGTATGGGGAGTGAGGGGAAAGTTGGGGAAGGGAGTCGGTGGGGGTGGGCGTGGGTGGAGGGTAGGAGGAAGCATACACTTGGCGTGAGTATGTAGCACAGAGATGGCCTTGGTAGTCTCTTGCACGTGCAATCCCCCCACCCCCCCGCCCCACCCCTCCCACCCCCTCTTGGCAGGCTGGCTGGCTTACCGTGCGTTCAGGACGTGGCCTGTCTTTCGCGATAGCGCAGGGGTTCGACCGATCAACGAAGGCTAATAACTCTCATGGCGGCGAGTGTTGATTCACGCGCGGAAGGTTCGTTTCCGACGAAAAGTGAAATTATGAAGATGACGCGTACTTCCTTGCAAGCCCATGTGTGCACAAACTGTTCTGGCGTGAGACTGGCAAGAAAAAACAACAACAACAACAACATCGATTATAAAGGATGGCTGCCACCTATAAGACAGAGTTTCAGGTATGCTGCTCTGTGGTTTTCAAGATTCATCTTTTCTGTTTCTAATCTGCATGTAGTCTGCTATCAGAACCTTAAATGCCACAACGATGGAGCCTAAATGATGAAGAAAAAAAAATGGAAGCCAAATTTAGAAAAGGTGGGGGGGGGGGGGGGGGGGTAGTTGCCGCCAAGGACAGAGACAAAGAAAGTACAGGAACAATAGAGGAAGCAAGCGAAACTTTAAAAAATATGAAGCATGGTAAAAGCCCAGGTACAGATGGCTTTGGCGCCGAATTCTTTAAATTCTTTTGGAAAACACTGGGCCCATTGGTTGTACGATCTATAAATGAATCTTACAAAGACGGAGAATTTTCGACAACACAGAAGCAGGGACTAATTATTTGCATACCAAAAGGTGATAAACCCAAAGAATATGTAAAAAATTGGCGTCCTATTTCCCTCCTAAATGTAGTGTACAAAATAGCTTCCTCATGTATTTCAAAAGAATAAGAAATGTTTTACCATCTCTCATCAATGAGGATCAAAAAGGTTTCATGGCTAACAGATGTATGGGCGACAATATTAGACTAATTTATGATTTGATTAATTATTTAAATGCGAAAAACCTCCCTGGACTGTTGCTCTGTATAGACTTTGAAAAAGCCTTCGACTCTCTCGATTGGGATTTTATGTTGAATGTTGTAAGGGCTTTCGGGTTTGGTGAAAGTATATGTCACTGGATAGAAACATTCTATAAGGATATTAAATCAACTGTTATTGTAAAATGGCCAGTCTGCCCAGTGGTTTAAAGTAGAAAGAGGATGTAGACAGGGAGACCCTATATCTCCTTACTTATTCATTATATGCGCAGAAATTTTAGCCGTAATGATAAAAGGAAGAAAAGAAGATTAAAGGCATAAAAATAAATGATGTAGAACACAAAATATCCCAGTTCGCTGATGACACTCAATTAGTAAACAATGGCGACAAAAATTCTTTTGAACAGTCTATTAATATACTTACCACGTTTGGAAGAGTTTCAGGACTCCTCATGAACAGCGAAAAACAAGCAAGCAATATGGCTAGGATGTCATAAAAACTCCAAGAAAAAGTATTGTCCTCATCTAAAAATCATATGGAACCCTTCTCAATTCCAAATACTCGGTGTTTGGTTTACTCAAGACTTGAAAGAATGTGAAAACATGAATTATGACAATAAATTTGCAGAAGTT
>JADBJO010000934.1:245000-247500 GCA_016801955.1 Conus betulinus
AGCGCGTATATCTTTTGCACAGGCTCGTATCGTTTTATAAATGAAAAGAGAATTTCTTACGGTCTGTACCTGACACTCTAATAAATGTTATCCTGATCCTTCTGAATAGCACGTCTGTTCATACCGGCTCGTATGGTTTTATAAATAAAATGATAATTTCTGAGGGTCTGAGGGCCTGACATAAAAAAATAATATTTTGATCCATCTGAAGAGCGCGTCTCTTCAGACAGGTTCATAAGATTTAGAAAAGAAATAAAACAAGATCCACTCTATTTGATTCTGTTGGTTTTTTAACCGGACATAGGCAGAAACATTCTACAATGCAAAATGCCTCTTCCTTCCAGAGTCATTCGGCCCATTTGGATGCAAGCAATGCCCAGGCTTGTGTCTGTTTCGATGCAGAACAAGAAGCAGTGATGTAGCGGTGTTACTGAAGCTGGACACCACTCAGTCGTAGCTGATGAACAATGTGATCCTGTGCAGTGAGGAACGCTCACAGCAGAGCTACAAAGAAGTAGTCTGGCAACTGAAATGAATGCTACCGAAAGACCTTGGGCATCCATGCACAGACCACGTGACAAATGAAGAAGTCCATAGAATAATTCAACAAGCAATTGGACTGCATGAAGACCTACTCACAGTCAAGAAGCGGAAAATGAAGTGGTACGGATATGTGTCCCGTTCAGAAGGCCTTGGAAAGACAGTCCTGCAAGGAACAGTCAGCGGAAGCCACAAGAGAGGAAGACAAAGGTAGAGGTGGGAGGACAATATCCGAGAGTGGACTGGAATGAGCCTAGCGGAATCTCAGTGAGCGGTGGAAGACAGGGACGGATGGAGGAGAGTGGTGGCCAGATCATCAGGGGTGCCCCAACGACAATGTCAAGGGATAGGTGAAGGCGAAGGGAGCAATGAGGGATAGTAACACAGCCTCCCTCAGTGTGAGCTGTTGCGAGGCAAGAGTCTGAATCCATATTGTCCGCAAGGCAGTGTCCATCCCATGGTTTTGTGAATGTAGGCAACGATGGTCTTGGCGGAGGAAACAAAGACACGAACACGAACTGCTTCTGACTCTCTTTTTGTTTTGTTTCTTTTATTCATGTCAGTTTTTTTTTTTCAACATATTGGCGGAGAGAAAACGCAGAAACAAATATGAGCTAATTCCTAAATCTCTTTTGTTTAATTTTTTTATTTGTTTAATATCCATATCAGTTTTTATTTTAATGTGTCGCGTGCTTTCGCTGTTGAGAGTTTTGGACAGTACATAAGCAAGTCAGTCAGCTGAGTCCATAATCAGCCATCATCTATGGAGTAGGTCCACTACATCCTGCAGACCAGCTGACTGAGCTGTCTCTGGTGGATTATTTGATGTGCTGCCTCTGGCTCACAGGGAAGGTACCGGGAGGTCTGACGGTGGGCCGGGCTGATTGAAGGGCTGACCAGACGGTAGCAGGAATGTGGGTACCAGGTTTGTGTGAGCCATTCTGAAACCATGAGCACTCCTGAACTGCTTCATTGCTTCCCTCCACCTTCTGAGTTACCACCCCTCAAAAACACAACAACAACAACAGCAGCAACAAAAAGAAACTCAACAACAACCACCTCCAAACACAACAAAAAAAAAACACTAAAAAAAGGTGAAAAAAAAAAAAAAAAAAAGGTGAAAAAGGTGGAAATAAAATTCATCATCCTATTGAAGAAATGGTGGTTGCACCGAGGGCAAAAGTTTCAGAATCTAGTTTTGTATTACATGAAAATGGGGGACACAAGAGCATTCAGCTTGGGAGGGACGGAGTCAGTGCAATGCCTGGTGTGTAGGTCCGTTCAGCCAGCTGAAGACAGTCTGCAACAGGACAGCTAGTCCGTTTTCACTCTGCGTGAAAAGAATTTTTGTACTGGATGCAACATCAGCCCATCACGCTCTCCCCTCAGGTCCAGGTATGGGAGGTTGCCTCGAGACAAAACACGGTTCACAAGGGCTTGCCCCATCCCCATTCCCGCTCTGCCATTGTTTGTGACTGCTCTATGTGTTGTTTGTTTTGGAAACAAAGTATTTCAAAGCCAAATCCACCGCTCTCATTTCCCGGGACACTTGTTTTTTCGCGGCCAAGCAGTGCACAACCGCAACCTTTCACGCTGGCTTTACATTTTTCTGGCTCTGTGACTGGTACTCGAGAGGATCTCAGTACGTTTTGGAACATGGCTCTTTAGAAGTTTTTGTGGATCTCAGTACGTTTTGGAACATGGCTCTGTAGAAGTTCTTGTGGATCTCAGTGCGTTTCGGAACATGGCTCTGTAGAAGTTCTTGTGGATCTCAGTGCGTTGGGGAACATGGCTCTGTAGAAGTTCTTGTGGATCTCAGTGCGTTTGGGAACATGGCTCTGTAGAAGTTCTTGTGGATCTCAGTGCGTTTCGGAACATGGCTCTGTAGAAGTTCTTGTGGATCTCAGTGCGTTTCGGAACATGGCTCTGTAGAAGTTCTTGTGGATCTCAGTACGTTTGG
>JADBJO010000934.1:252500-282500 GCA_016801955.1 Conus betulinus
ACTGGTGATTCTGACTTTGTGCCAGGGTCCGAGTTTGGCCATCGGAATAACTGTGTGAATGTACCAGCCGCCGTGACGAAATGGTTAGCATCGCGGACTCCCGGCTGGGAGGTCGTGGGTTCGAATCCCATCAGAGTCATGTGGGTTTTTTTCTGCCCCGACCGGCTGCTACCCAGAGTTGAATTTTGCTGCGGACTCACTTGGGAAGACTGGGACCACACAGTCGAGTTTCATCCACTTAATGGATGCGTTTCTTAGAGTGTTGCTCAAATTTCCTGACCAACACTGCAGGTGTCTGTACCTCTCGGGCCTGGTTGACGCCGGGATATATTATGAAAGGAAGCGTAGAGTACAGCCCTGTCATGTAGTCTCAGACCGAAATGGAAATCCGTAGCATCATCTTAATCATCATCATCTTCATTCTCATCGATCAGCATAAAAAAGTATCAAGTTCTGTGGCCCTTCATGCCCTGCTCTCATGGTGACCTCAGTTTCGGTGTCCTCTCTACGTCTGTGGGTCTTGGTCTGGTTCCGTCGGGGTCACCGGTATCGGCAAGTCCATGGGGGCTGTCGTTGGACGGACGTGGTGGCGCCCTCCGGAGGGACAGCTCACTCACGCCGGCTCCGCGACTAAGCAATTATTGTGGTCAGTAGGGGGCTTAGTAGGTGGTGTCCTGCGTATGTTAGATCAGAACAGGCGCCACTGAACACCACCGAAGTGACTCGGCAGCAGTGCAGCGTCTCCTCCGGTGGGTTGCCTCTTGACGACTTGACAGTGGCTGCTCCCTGTGGATTGTCGGTGCCGGGGCTGCGGCGGGGCCGACCGGGCTGTGGCTGTGGACGGGTGACGGAATGAGCGGCGTGGGTGCACTGCCTCTAAGGTGGCGCAGAGATTGGGACAGCAATAAAAAAAAAAAAAACAACAACAAAAAAAAAACAAAAACCTGTGTGAATGTACGGTGCGACTGAGTGTAGCATAGTAGAGTGAGAGAAAATATTTGATGCGTCGTGTATATAAAATGAAACTGTTGACTGATGAATGAATAAATTAGTGTGTGACTGTTAGTTGAACTTTGAGGCACGTATGTCCATTTTTTTTCTTGTCAAAATCCCCCCCACCCCCACCCCCTCCCCCGTTTCGGTGACCTACATAGAGGCTAAAGAGCAAGGAAGCCAAGATTGTTCAGAGTGATCCACAGCGATTTCATCGTCAGTGACAAAACAGGGCCAGGTGACACAGATCAGAATGAAATGTCACAAAGGCCAAATGACAATGAAATCGCCGAGTAGGATAATCAATCAGGTCAGGACTTGCCATTTTGTACGTATGTGCGTCGCTGTACCCTTTTGAAATGCCCATGAGTGTTGGTTCACCAGTGGTTGTACCTAGGCCCTTTGAAGTGCCCTGAGTTTTGATCCACCACTGGTTGTATCCTTTGAAGGGCCCCTGTCATAGCTAGAGTGTTGATTCACCAGTGGCTGGACCCTTTGATGTGCCCCGTGAGTGTTGGTTCACCAGTGGTTGTACCCTTTGATGTGCCCGTGAGTGTTGGTTCACCAGTGGCTGTACCCTTTGATGTGCCCCTGGGTGTTGGTTCACCAGTGGGTGGACCCTTTGATGTGCCCCTGAGTGTTGGTTCACCAGTGGGTGGACCCTTTGATGTGACCGTGAGTGTTGGTTCACCAGTGGGTGGACCCTTTGATGTGCCCCTGAGTGTTGGTTCACCAGTGGCTGGACCCTTTGATGTGCCCCTGAGTGTTGGTTCACCAGTGGGTGGACCCTTTGATGTGACGTGAGTGTTGGTTCACCAGTGGCTGTACCCTTTGATGTGCCCGTGAGTGTTGGTTCACCAGTGGGCTGTACCCTTTGATGTGCCCCTGAGTGTTGGTTCACTAGTGGTTGTATCCTTTGATGTGCCCCTGTGTGTTGGTTCACCAGTGGCTGTACCCCCCTGATGTGCCCCTGAGTGTTGGTTCACCAGTGACTGTACCTTTTGATGTGCCCCTGAGTGTTGGTTCACCAGTGGCTGTACCCTTTGATGTGCCCCTGGGTGTTGGTTCACCAGTGGGTGGACCCTTTGATGTGCCCCTGAGTGTTGGTTCACCAGTGGTGGACCCTTTGATGTGACCGTGAGTGTTGGTTCACCAGTGGGTGGACCCTTTGATGTGCCCCTGAGTGTTGGTTCACCAGTGGCTGGACCCTTTGATGTGCCCCTGAGTGTTGGTTCACCAGTGGGTGGACCCTTTGATGTGACCGTGAGTGTTGGTTCACCAGTGGGCTGTACCCTTTGATGTGCCCGTGAATGTTGGTTTCACCAGTGGCTGTACCCTTTGATGTGCCCCTGAGTGTTGGTTCACTAGTGGTTGTGTATCCTTTGATGTGCCCCTGAGTGTTGGTTCACCAGTGGCTGTACCCTCTGATGTGCCCCTGAGTGTGGTTCACCAGTGACTGTACCTTTTGATGTGCCCCTGAGTGTTGGTTCACCAGTGGCTGTACCCTTTGATGTGCCTGTGAGTGTTGGTTCACCAGTGGCTGTACCCTCTGATGTGCCCCTGAGTGTTGGTTCACCAGTGACTGTACCTTTTGATGTGCCCCTGAGTGTTGGTTCACCAGTGGCTGTACCCTCTGATGTGCCCCTGAGTGTTGGTTCACCAGTGACTGTACCTTTTGATGTGCCCCTGAGTGTTGGTTCATCAGTGGCTGTACCCTCTGATGTGCCCCTGAGTGTTGGTTCACCAGTGGCTTTACCCTTTGATGTGCCCGTGAGTGTTGATTCACCAGTGGCTGGACCCTTTGATGTGCCCCTGTGTTGGTTCACCAGTGGCTGTGGCTGTACCCTCTGATGTGCCCCTGAGTGTTGGTTCACCAGTGACTGTACCTTTTGATGTGCCCCTGAGTGTTGGTTCACCAGTGGCTGTACCCTTTGATGTGCCCCTGAGTGTTGGTTCACCAGTCGTTGTACCCTTTGATGTGCCCGTAGAATTGCCCCCTGTCATGGCTCGAGTGTTGGTTCACCAGTGGCTGTACCTTTTGAAGTGCCCCCTGTCATGACTAGAGTGTTGGTTCACCAGTGGCTGTACCCTTTGAAGTGCCCCCTGTCATGACTAGAGTGTTGGTTCACCAGTGGCTGTACCTTTTGAAGTGCCCCCTGTCATGATTAGAGTGTTGGTTCACCGGCGACTGTACCTTTTGCAGTGCACACACCACTGGGCGGCTTTTAAGACCTATCACAGTCGTTGGACCGCTCTTCCCCACTACCACGGGAGCTTGCTTAGTTATGCACCCGTCTGTAGCACACTGCTCAGCGGTGACTGTATCTTTCTTGTGTTCTTGCCGTCCCATCCTCTGTGCCACCTCAGTGGCACTGCACCCACGCTGCTCATTGCTTAGTCGCGGAGTTGGCTTGAGCGAGCTCTCCCACCAGAGTGCGTCACCACGTCCTTCCATTGACAGTCCCCACGAACTTGCCTATACTGGTGACTCCGACGGAATCAAACCAAGGCCATAGACATGGAGAGTACATCTAAACTGAGGTCACCATGAGAACAGGGCATGCGGGGCCATAGAATCCGAGCCTTTTTTTATAAATGCTGATCGACGAGAATGAGGATGATGGAGATAATGTTGCGGATTTCCGATCCGGTCTGAGACTACATGACAGAACTGTACCCTACGCTTTCATTGATAGTGTGTTCCAGCCTCAACCAGGCCCGCGAGATACAGACACCTGCAGTAGTGTTGGTCAGGAAATTTGAGCAATACTCTCAGAGATGCATCCATTAAGTGGATGAAACCCGACTGTGTGTCCCAGTCTTCCCATCTGAGTCCCTATCAAAGTCAACGCTGGGTAGGAGCTGGTTCCGGTGCGGGGGGGGGGGGGGGGGGGGGGGGGGGGGGGGATCGGATCCCACTTGGCTCAGATGGGACTCGAACCCACGACGTCCCAGCCGGGAGACCGCGACGCTAACCACTTCGCCACGGCAGGCTGGTGTGATTGATTCTTGAGCAGTGCACTAAATTCTTGAGCAGTGCACTAAATTTTTGGGGGCAGGCTTGTTGGTTCAGCTGTATTAACTGTAAGATTTACAGTTCCTGTTGTTGTAGAATTTCATTCCGTGTTCTGTTTTTGCGGAGGTATCTTGAGCAGTGGACTAGTTTGGGGGCAGACTTGTTGGCTCAGCTGTATCACTGTATAAGGTTTGCAGTTCCTGTTGTGCTGGAATTTCATGCCGTGTCCTGTTTTGCAGAGCACCTGTTCTTGCTGGACTGCACGTTGAACTACCGCACGGACCATTGCTTGTACCGTTACCGGGACGCCAGCAGTGTGTGCAGGTTGGCAGAGAGTCATGGGGTTCAAATCCTGCACGGCAGCCGAGGGGCTTTACATAGATTGTCCCAATTCCGGTACCTGTATGACGTTTTCCTTCAGGTGGGTGAAGAGGAAGAAGGTGGTAGTGGTGTTGTGTCGTTGTTGTTGTTGTTGTTGTTGTTGTTGGTGGTGGTGGTGGTGGTGGTGTTGTTGTTGTTGGTGGTGTGGTGGTGGTGGTGGTGGTGGTGGTGGTGGTGGGGGTGGGGGGGGGGGGGGGTTGGGGCTTAAAAGGGGGCCTAAGGGTTGAGTGGTGGGTGGTAGGGTGACGCGGGAAAGGGAGGGGAGGGGGGGGGGGGAGGGATGATGGGTGTTGCGAGGTGGAATTTTTTTTTCTTCCTTTTAATTTTTTTTTTTTTTTAGTGCCGGTGGTGTTTGCTGGTGGGGATGGTGGTTGGTAGTAGTGTGCCTGTTCAAGGTCTCCATTTTCGGGAGGATGGTGACCCAGTGGACCCAGTGGACCATGCGTTAAGCCAGGGTAGAAAGCAGCTACAGTCCCAAGTCGGTGGCTCCAGTCTCGCATAGAGTCTCTCTCTCTCTCTCTCTCTCTCTCTCTCTCTCTCTCTCTCTCTCTCTCTCTGGTGGTCTCTAGCACAGAGCCCCTTCTCTCTCTCTCTCTCTCTCTCTCTCTCTCTCTCTGTGACACCCCTGCCCTTCCCGTCCCGTTGTTTCGTCCTGAGACCAGTGGTGGTCTGACTGGTAGTTCTTCGGATGAGACAATGAATTCAGGTTCCCCAGGCAGGCAGCAAGCACGGGAATCCGTGCATGTAAAGGAACCCAGGGCAGACACAGAACCGTCTCCTGACTCTGTCACGCAGAAGTAAGAGGCTTTTAATGGATTAGAAAAAAAAAACAAAAGCAACAAACACACAAAAACCAACATTGCTGACAGAAAAAAGTGGCGCTGTTCCATGGCAACGCGCGTCATCCCTGGTGAGATCTCTGTCCTGGTTAGGGTTTTCTATGCATGATTCCTGGGAAGGTTCTGGTTCTAGCTGGATTTCTACCCTTGTCCTAGCTGGCTTTTCTATGTGTTCTTCCCAGGGGAAACCCCGGTTCTAGCTGGCTTTCTATTCATTCTTCCCAGAGAGATTCTTGTTCTGGCTGACTTTTTATGCATTCTTCCTAGGAAGATGAAATAGAGAAGCCACATAACACTCCTAACATAATGGCAATATTTCGGTTTATTTCAACCTTTCTCAAGTCACACTGGCCAACTGACAAACATCACACTTAAGATTTCTGTGGTTGTATCTGTCATCTTCCTTCTTCCTAGGAAGACTGAGGTCCTGGCTGGCTTTTTGTGCATTCTTCCTAGGAAGATGAAATAGAGAAGGCACATAACACTCGTAAGATAATGGCAATATTTCGGTTTATTTTGATCGTTTCAAGCCACTGGCCAAGTGACAAACATCACACTTAGGATTTCTGTGGTTGTGTCATCTTCCTTCTTCGCAGGAAGACAAACCGGTCCTGGCTGGCGTGGTTTTGTGCATTCTTCCTCGGAAAATTCTGGTTCTGGCTGGGTCTTTATGCATTCTTCCTCGGAAGACTGGTCCTGGCTTGCGTTTTATGCATTCTTCCAGGGAAGACTTTGGTCCTGGCTGACTTTTTATGCTTTCTTCCCAGGAAGATGAAATAGAGAAGGCACATAATACTCATAAGATAATGGCAATATTTCGGTTTATTTTGATCGTTTCAAGCCACACTGGCCAAGTGACAAACATCACACTTAGGATTTCCGTGGTTGTGTCATCTTCCTTCTTCCTAGGAAGATTCTGGTCCTAGTTGGCTTTGTATGCATTCTTCTTAGGAAGACTGTGGTCCTAGCTGGCTTTCTATGCATTCTTCTCAGGAAAACTTTGGTCCAGGCTGGCCTTTTATGCATTCTTCTTAGGAAGATTCTGGTTCTGGCTGGCTTTTTTTTATGTGTTCTTCCTAGGAAGATTCTGGTTCTGGCTGTTTTTTTATGCGTTTTCTCTAGGAGGACCCTGGTCCTCGCTGGCTTCTTATGCATTCTTCCTAGGGAAGATTCTGGTCCTGGCTGGCTTTGTATGCATTCTTCTTAGGAAGATTCTGGTCCTGGCTGGCTTTGTATGCATTCTTCTTAGGAAGATTCTGGCTCTGGCTGGTTTTTTATGTGTTCTTCCTAGGAAGATTCTGGTTCTGGCTGGCTTTTTATGCGTTTTTTCCTAGGAGGACCCTGGTCTGGCTGGCTGGCTCTTTATGCATTCTTCCTGGGAAGATTCTGGTTCTGGCTGGCTTTTTATGCATTCTTCTTAGGAAGATTCTGGTTCTGGTTGGCTTTTTATGCATTCTTCCCAGGAAGACCCTGGTCCTGACTGGCTTTTTATTCATTCTTCCTAGGAAGATTCTGGTTCTGGCTGTTTTTTTATGTGTTCTTCCTAGGAAGATTCTGGTTCTGGCTGGCTTTTTTATGCCATTTTCCTAGGAGGACCTTTTGTCCTGGTTGGCTTTTTATGCATTCTTCCTAGGAAGATTCTGGTTCTTGCTGGTTTTTTATGTGTTTCCCAGGAAGGCCCTGGTCCTGGTTAGCTTTTTATGCATTATTCCTAGGAAGATTCTGGTTCTGGCCGGTTTTTTATGTGTTCTTCCTAGGAAGATTCCGGTTCTGGCTGGCTTTTTATGCATTCTTCTTAGGAAGATTCTGGTTCTGGCTGGCTTTTTATGCATTCTTCCCAGGAAGACCCTGGTCCTGGTTGGCTTTTTATGCATTCTTCCTAGGAAGGTTCTGGTTCTGGCTGGATTTCCTTTTCATACTTTCTTCGTAGGAAGACATGGTCCTGGCTGGCCTTTTATGCATTCGTCCTAGGAAGATTCTGGTTCTGGCTGTTTTTTAAAATTTTTATTCATTCTTCCCAGGAAGACCCTGGTCCTGGCTGGCTTTTTTATGCATTATTCCTAGGAAGATTCTGGTGCTAGCTGGATTTCCTTTTTATACTTTCTTCGTAGGAAGACCTGGTCTTGGGTGGCTTTTTATTCATTCTTCCCAGGAAGACTTTGGTCCTGGCTGGCTTTTTATTCATTCTTCCCAGGAAGACTTTGGTCGTGGCTGGCTTTTTATTCATTCTTCCCAGGAAGACCCTGGTCCTGGCTGGCTTTTTATGCATTTTTTTGCCATTCCATTCAATGTTATTTAACGAAATACTGTTTAAATGTATTCTATCAATGAAAAATGATGGGTCTATCAGAATTTATAACACGCCAAACAGTTTACTGAAAAAAAGAAGGAAAAAACCTTTATAAACATCAAACGTGTCTGCCTAAAACAATTTTTATTCGGCCCGATTCACAGGCAGTACGGTCCGCATTCACGTAGCTTTTGTACGTTCGGATTCACGAAAATTCACGACTCTTTTTCATTTATCATTTGTCGTCTCTGGTTTTCTCATCCATCGTGATTTCAACGCTTGCATAAAACGGCTGTAAGCCTTGAAATACAATACCTCCCTCACCAATGTTTCGCCCTGCAATCTTTGTACTGTTTCTGTCTTTTTTCTTCTTTCTTTCTTTCTTTCTTTCTTTCTTTTTTTCTTTTTTTTCTTTCCTTTTTTCAGTATTAGCTTTAAACAGAGAATACACAAATACCAGCCGCCGTGGCGAAGTGGTTAGCGTCGCGGACTCACGGCTGAAAAGTCGGGGGTTCGTTTCCCATCAGGGCCATGAAGGATTTTTTCTACCCCCACCGGCTCCTACCCAGAGTTGAGTTTGCTGCGGGCTCAGTTGAGAAGACCGGGACCACACAGTCGAGTTTCATCCAATTAATGGATGCGTCTCCGAGAGTGTTGCTCACATTTTCTGACCAACACTACAAGTGTCTGTATCTCTCGGATCTGGTTGACACCGGGATATAGTACAGCCCTGTCATGCAGTCTCAGATCGGAATGGAAATCCGTAGCCTCATCTTCATCATCCTCATTCTCATCAATAAGCATTGAAAAAGGAAAATGAATACTACTACGTCCAATGATGATGATGATGATGATGATGATAATGATAATGATAATAACAATGATAATAAATAATAATAATAATAATAATAATAATTAGACTTTCAAACATCAGTGGAATACATGTTTACTTGGGTTTAAATACAAGCACAAATGAAAAGAGAAAGAGAGAGGTAAATGACAACTGTTTTATTGTGTCTAGGCCTGTGGCCCGTTACAATGAAGAGAAGGCAAACAACTGTTAAATTGAAAACGAGACAAACAAACGTAACATTCACACATTGCCAGAAATCCCATATCAACCGCAATAACCTCAGAAAAATGTGTTCATAAAAAAAAAAAACTTGCTCCTAGGAAGAACACATAAAAAGCCAGCCAGAAGCAGAATCTTCCTAGGAAGAATGCATAAAAAGCCAGTTTAGACAAATTCAGTCGAGTATCAAGGCTACTACTCAAAATCCTTGTGCACTGGTCACGTTTGGTAAGGTAGGTCTGTGCCCTTTTAATGCAATAGTTAGCTCGTAGGTCACTATATTGCTGGCATTCGAATAGTACATGGAATTCGTCCTCATCGTCCACCTGGCAGAGGGGACAACCAAGATGATCTATTGCCGAAAAGCGGAAAACATGGCTGTTTAAGCTCCAAACTCCCATTCTAAAACGCACGAGGGCAGTTTTAAATTGCCTGTTCTTAATGAATTCAAAATACTTTTCACGTTCAAAGGTGCTTCTAAATGAGTAGTATAATTCAAACCGATTGCTCTCTGATACATGAGCAAACCAACGTTGGCAAAAACAGTTCTGTAGGCGTTCTTTGAATATCTGTTTAAAATGTGTCTCGTCGCCTACCTCTCCAAACATCCAGACATACCAAAACCGTTTGAACAAAGCAGTGTTTTAATATGTGTGACCCAATTTTGCATCTTTTTGTTTCTTTTTTGTAAATCAAAAAGCATATCATAGGCTTTTCTGGAGTACCTTGTCAGTGGTTGCCCGGAGTCTGAACCAGAACTGAATACATTTCGTTGCTGAAGTCATATATAACGGAAAACGCCCGAATTCTCCTTATACCATATCATTAGGTGTAAATGGAGGGACGTTCAGCAATAGATTACAGGCCTGCAAATGAACTTTTTCGATAGATTCTCGTGGTTTGAACCCCCATAGTTCCGACCCGTAAAAAAAAGAAGGAACAACCTGGCATCAAAAATCCTAAAAGAACAGCTTAGGTGTGATAAGCAGCTGAGTTCTCTTAACACTTTCAGAATTTCTATGGTAGCTTTCTTACCTTTACTGCAATGATCGTGGCCAGTAGCAACATCGAAACTAAGCTTTGTTGAAAAAGTAACACCTAGATATTAATAAAGAATTCACAACATCTAACTGCTTATCACCAAAGAACCAACATTCCTTTCTACTTAAATAGCCACATTTCGGAAAACAATGATTTTCTTTCTTTTTTTTTTTTTTCAAAATTATTTTTTAAACATAATCTTTGAGCACACTCAAATAGGACATTAAGTTGATTTTGCAGACCTGCTATAGTAGACGATATGAGAGCGATGTCATCAGCAAATAACAGTGTGAAAATTTCTACATCGTTAGGGATGAATTGTATTCCATGTTTGCCACATGAAAACATGCCGCGTGCAAGCTCGTTAATAAATATAGAAAATAAGGTAGGACTAAGACAGCAACCCTGTTTTAGACCGTGCAAATATTCAAAATAATCAGTGTAAGAGTTACCACATCTGACACATGATTTGATGGTGCTGTACATACTTTTTCAAAATGTTAAACAGGTTTCCTTTGACGCCATTCTTGAGTAGTATATTGAACAAGCTATGTTCACAAGCTTGGCAGGTCACGGGAATTTTCGCTCTGCTCAATTAGTTGTTTTTCTAATTAATTTTGACCGGATTTAAGAGAAGGAACCACAACGAATTTGTTCAAAATAAGACATTAACAACAATGCCTGCAAATTTTGAAGCTTTCAGAGTAAGTTGTGGATCCTTTTTGTGGACTTATGTCTACTTCATGGCCAGAAGACAACAACTAGGTCTACACGGTGCACGGTTTAGTTTAGGGTGTCAGACTCGTACATCTTCACTGTGACTTCAGCAGATTGCGGTGTGTCCATATTCGTACGAACTTTCCGCCTCTCTGTTTTCAATTCATGCACTACTCTACTCTGATTCAGTCAACACAGCTCCTCATAAATTGGGGCGTTGTGCTTCATGCCTTAGCGGCAGTGTTTCTTTTCAATGTGTATGGACGTCGAAAGTAACCCAGGACCAGTCAGCGGGACGGGTCGTGTTGACGGCAAGACAAGAAATCAACAGGTACTGTCCAACCTGTCGCATTCTTACCAGTACGATATCAGACCTTCCATTTCCGCGCATTCCCCCGTTCCCAATGCTGCCTCCTTTCACAGCTGACATAATGCCATCACAGGACGTCACAACTGATGAAGTTCTGACACAGCTCCTTCAGATACAACAACATTATGCTGCGTTTGTTGCTGATATCAGTTCATTGCATACGTGGTGCGACAGCCTGCAGACAGAAACCGATCAGCTGAAGCAGAAAGTGGCCAGTCTGACAGACCTGTGCCAATATCTGCAAAGCACATGACACCGTGTATGACCAGCAAAAACATTTGTCAACGGCATTTGACACTCTCGAACATGATGTGGATCGGTTAGAATCATTTTCGAAAAGGAACAATGTCAAACTTTTAGATGTTGCTAAAGGCCCCCATGAAGATTACCGTGCGTGCACCCTGAAAGTTGTTCAGCTGCTGAATCGTTTCTATCCCTCTAAGACATGGAGCTGTGGTGACGTGGAGAGAGCGCACCGAGTCGACCTCCACAAGGCGATTCCGCCCGTCCCCGGCCGTTGACTGTCGCCCTTCATCACTGGCTAACACAAACTGTCAGTGCTGCAAGATAAAGAGTACAGGGAAGAAATGGCGGATGAAGAAGGCATCCATGTGGCCGCGGACCTCACCAGACGACAGTACACTGCACTGGAACATCACAGAGAGGAAGGGAGACAGGCTTATTTGGTTCAGAGGTCAATTATGTTTCAATGCAACAAGGAAATACAAGGATGGATTTCGAGGATTTCGACAGCCAAAGGAAGATTCCTCTTGCCCCCCCCCCCCCCCCCCCCCCCCCCCCCCTCTTCTACTGACTTGGAGGAATTCCCCACCCTAAACAAGGCGACAATTAGACAATGGAACAGGCAGATAACTCCAGTCTTATCCAGCAGAAGTACTCAGTCTCAATCACTGCCTACTCAGACCCGCAGCGACCCCAAATATATTGAAAATGACAATGCAAGTCTTACGCACCAGGTGACAACGTCAGGATGAACTTTGCTTGATCCCCAGAGCCAAAAGCCAAGGTGAATTCTAACGAGTGTAAAGAGGGTGTGGCATGGCAGTCAGCAGTAGTACATGGTGATGCTCAGGACATGACGACAGCTGGAACAGTGAACAGACCCGCTCTTCATTCCCTGCCAACAAATCAGCCCACCTCCTCCCATTATTCTTATTTGTCCCTCCAATCGGCTGAGTCTTCTAAGAAGGCAAACACTTGCCCGAACCTCAGTTCAGGAAAGAGAGGCAGCCAGCACACCAGATGTAAGCCTGACAGCAGCACTCCACAGCCCACCAGTCACGTTCTACGACGTAGAAAGCCAGTCTTCAGAGCCCCCAGCAAGCTACCCCCGACCATCGCCATCCCATCTCCATCGCCATCCCACCTCCCATCGTCATCCCACCTCCCATCGTCATCCCACCTCTCATCGTCATCCCATCTCTCATCGTCATCCCATCGCCATCCCCCCCTCCCATCGCCATCCCACCTCCCATCGTCATCCCACCTCTCATCGTCATCCCATCTCTCATCGTCATCCCACCTCCCATCGTCATCCCACCTCCCATCGTCATCCCACCTCCCATCGTCATCCCACCTCTCATCGTCATCCCATCTCTCATCGTCATCTCACCTCTCATCGTCATCCCACCTCTCATCGTCATCCCATCTCTCATCGTCATCCCACCTCTCATCGTCATCCCACCTCCCATCGTCATCCCACCTCTCATCGTCATCCCACCTCTCATCGTCATTCCACCTCTCATCGTCATTCCACCTCTCATCGTCATCCCATATCTCATCGTCATCCCACCTCCCATCGTCATCCCATCTCTCATCGTCATTCCACCTCCCATCGTCATCCCACCTCTCATCGTCATCCCACTTCTCATCGTCATCCCATCTCTCTCATCGTCATTCCACCTCTCATCGTCATCCCATCTCTCATCGTCATTTCACCTCTCATCGTCATCCCACCTCCCATCGTCATCCCACCTCTCATCGTCATCCCATCTCTCACCGTCATCCCACCTCCAGCCTGACTCCCTGCCTGGTGGACCAGTCCTGCAGTGTCAGCTGCTGTCTGTGCCTCAGCACAACAGTATGATCACTGGTAGTGACGTGTACGGCTGTGTCACTGCCACTCCAGGTGATCCCAGCCAGGGTCTGGTGTCTACCAGCATCACCCATGAAAACGAAACTTCAAACCCAACACCGCAAAGAGCTCCACTCACACGCAGACACAACAGAAACAAAAGCAAACAAAGCAGACTCAATGACAGAAGCAAACAGACACGGCTTACTGAGAAGTTCAAATTCAGAGACAAAGAGACGGCTCTTCTGTTGCACATTCTAACAAATAGGGATTCGGCCGGCCCGTTACATTTTGCGGACACTCCAAGAACTTGTCCTGTCACTCCTGGAACATAGAGATGGGTCTGGCCAGTAAGTTGGCAGATACTGATTTTCTTTTTGTACAAACGTTTGATATTGTGTGTTTGATAGAAACGTACCTGGATGATATGTTCGACTTGGATGGTGTCTTCAGTGGTTACATGAAATTCAGGACAAAAGCCATGAAAAACATTCATTTATGGGACGTAGGTCTGGAGGGCTTCTATCACTAGTCAATAAATTACTTAACAAGCACATTACATCAGTTAAAGTTAATACTGATCACGTGATGTGTATTAAGATGTCTAAAAAGCAGGCTTTGTGGGGACAGTGACATTCTGTTAATATTTGTTTATGTCCCCCCCTTCTGGTTCAGTGCATTACCAAACATTTAATTTCACTTGCCACATTGATGCCATAGAACACTGCATCCTGGACTTGACCAACCACTATCCACAGGCTCAGCTGATATGTTGCGGGAACTTGATGCAAGGACAGCAGACCTTCAAGTAACGTGGTCACATACTGATCTATTGACTGACCCTTCCAATTCGACCCCGTTTTTCAAGAAAACACGATTGTCTAAGGATACTAGGTTAAATGCTTTTGGAGAGAGAGAGAGGGGGGGGGGGGGGGGGGGGGGGGGAGAGAGAGAGAGAGAGAGAGAGAGAGAGAGAGAGAGAGAGAGAGAGAGAGAGAGAGAGCGCAAGTACAAGAATTCATCTGGTCAGTTCGTTCGGTAGAAATATTCACAAACACCGATTTTGGATCGTATTTAAGGTGTCAAGATTGTCATTATCATCAAAGACGTATTAGAATTCTTTTGGATCAAAAGTCTGTACAAATGTCACATTCTTGAGAACTTTTATCATTATTATGTTATATTATAATCATTACTTACATAGCGCATACTCTAAAGACCAAGCTACAAGTGCTTTACAATTCACACTCGTTTACACAACAGGCTGCCTACCTTGGTAGTGCCGACTGAAGAGCTGCCAGCCGGCGTTTCGTTCAGTCATTTCCCCGCGTCATCCAGTCCATATCATTCAATATCGTCACTCAATTTCCTTGCTTCCTTCCTTCTTTCCATTTCTTATCTTTCCTTTTCAGTCAAATTGACATCTGTGTAGTCGGTGAGCTTTGCTGTGAGCCTACTACCCTTTTGAGAGGCAGCCTATACTTCAGTGTTGACTTGTCCTTCTTGTCCCTTCCAAATGGCAGTTATTCTCTCACAATTCATACCCAGACCTGATATCATTCCAAATCTATGCAAGATTTAAAACTTCCTTCAAAAGAGAGCCACTCTCCGTTTCGTCAAGATTGCGTGTCATCAGTCAATTCTCCTCGCTTATGTTCGGTAATTATGATCTGTGAATATTCCTTTGCTATTTTTTTTTGTCTTGCCATATTTGCTCGAATTTTCAAAGCATAAAACGAATAGTTATGGCGAGACTGGTTCACCCTGTCGACAACCTCTTTCGATTTTTAACCAGTTTGATGCTTCTCCATTTATGATTACAGTGTTTTTAGTGCTTCTGTATCACGTTTCTGTCCACTTACAAATAAAATCTCCGAAGCGAACGCCTTAGGTACTCCTTGATAAAAAGGGACCGCCACACCTCTTGAACTGGTATACGAAGCAAAATAGCACTGGCATCTCCAGTCTGATCTATAGCACTTATCTACAGTAAGTTTTTACTGTGTGTGAGTAAAAAGGCTCTGTGTCCTTTTAGCCTTCAATAGTGGGAAAACGTGTTTTTTCTCTTTTGCTTCCCCAAGCCCTTGACAGTTAACGGTACATCGAAATGTTTCAAGATATGACATCTGATCGTATCGGTTGACTTTAATGCTAGTCTGTGTATTCATAAAGCTATGACAGGCGATAGCAAAAAACACATTTTGTGACATTATAAACAGAGTACAATAGTAATGTCACAAATGCAAACGTTGTTCGAAAAAAAAAAGTATTCGGCACGTGAAGTATTCATTTCAGCGTGTTCATCAGTAAACAAGGGATGACACATAGTCTGCACATTCACAGAAAGTAAAATGCTTCAAATATATGATATGCGAAACTGTGCAATGTGTGTGTGTGTGTGTGTGTGTGTGTGTGTGTGTGTGTGGTGCATCATTTGGCGAGTCCTTCATTCAGTCACTCTCCCCATCCTCCCAAAAGAACTCCCACTTCCGCCCCTCGATTCCACCCCTACCCAATCAGGCACCAACACCCATTATGATGATGATGATGGTGATAATGATGATGATGATGATGATGATGATGATGATGATAAGGAGGAGGAGCAGGAGGATGGTGATGGTGATGATGATGGTGGTGATGATGATAATGATGATGAGGATGGTGTGATGATGATGATGATGAGGAGGAGGAAGAGGAAGAGGCTGATGATGATGATAATGGTGACGATGATGATGATGAGGAGGAGGAGGAGTGATGATGATGATGATGATGATGATGATGATGATGATGATGACGACGACGTTGCTGCTGCTGCTGCTGCTGCTGCTGCTGCTGCTGCTGCTGCTGCTGCTGATGTTGATGATGATGATGATGATGATAATGATTAACATTACTATTCGTTACATTTTATTGCTGTGTCTGCCTTTCAGTACAATCTGGGGAGGACCTACGGACAGGCCTGCTAGACAAGGTTCGTGGTTTTCAAGAGAACATTACGTCTCCTTGCATCAAAGAACCCCAGGTCTATACCAAACGACTGGCCGAAGTCGTGGACACACTGCAGCCACCCCAGGACCAAATACTGAAGGCCAAACAGAAGGCGTGATTGCGCACCCATTTTTTTCTTCTTTTAGGAAAATCTCCTTCCTTCTCTCACTTTGTTGTTGTTGTTGTTGTTGTCGTTATTTTTTTTTATTATCAATTTCTTCTTCTTCGCCTTGGTCTTGGTGTAATTAGTATTTCAATTCAGTTGTGTCACGATGCCTACACAAATAGATACGAATCAGTCAGGACAACGGAGAAATTCTGATAGTAAGCCCTGGCTTCAGAGAATGCGCTGTAACAGAAATCTGCGAAGGTCTGGACAGTGATGTATAAAAGTCACCACAACATTGTCAATAAGATTCAAAATGGGAATAAATGTAAAAATAGGATCTCTGTGTGTGGTGTGTGTGTGTGTGTGTGTGTGTGTGTGTGTGTGTGTGTGTGCAACTCTGTGTGTGTGTGTGTGTGTGTGTGTGTGTGTGTGCACTCTGTGTGTGTGTGTGTGTGTGTGTGTGTGTGTCGCGCGCGCGCGCGTGTATGTGTGTGTGTGTGTGGAGGTGGGACGTGTGTGCATGTGTGTGTGAGTGTGCGCATGCTGTGTGTGTCCATTGCTGTGTGTGCGCATGTATGTGGGATCGTGTGTGTGTGTGTGTGTGTGTGTGTGTGTATGCGCGTGTGGGTGTGTGTCAATATGCACCCTTGTTTGTACATGCATGGCACTTCTTGCAATATCCATCTTCTTACTGGTTTCATTTATGTTTTTCTTTAACCGTTTATGAATTTGTAAGCGCTTAGCATCTGCGCATCACTACAGTTCTTAACAGCACTGGTGGATCACAGAGGCGGACTCTGGAGGACACTGTAACAGCACATCGAGTAGGAAACACCAGAGCGGGAACCCCCAGGCCGATGTTCGTGAACTTCACTCGCAGGAGGGACAAAGATGTTTCTGCTTGCAGATAAGGCAACGAGAGTAAAGCTGAAGCAAAAGGGTGTTAGTTCAGCCATTAACTCGGAAGGGCATAAACGCAGATGGTCGCTGTAGCGAGGAGAGATGGGAGGAAATCCTACTTCAAGAGCAGGGAGAATGGTAACCAACCCAGCCCTCCCCAAGCCATGGGCACATGCGGAGGTGAAAGCGACCGTCACCAACAGAGCGCCGCCTCAAAGCAACACGCGCTTATCGGTTAACACTGGCAGTTTGTCACACACCGCATTTGCAAACACTCAATCACACACACGGCATGTTTACTCCATATGCCCGCACCATTTTAGGGGGGGGGGGGAGAGGGAGGGGGAACCATGACGTGGAATTTCGCCAAGCGTTCAGCGATGGGAGGTAGAGGGTGACAGCTGCGACGGTCTTTCTTTCCCAGCATGTTTCAGCACAGCCCACAGTGATGCTGGGTAGCTCTGGTGGCCCCACAGACCAGTGAGATCTTTACCATGTTGTGGCCAACCACACACGCAAGACACATGTTGGGACTTTTGCATACCTGACCTTTCACCTTGCCGTATGCAGTACGGAATAAAACCTTTGGCAGCAGTAAAACGTCAGCAGTAAGGCAGTAATGCTTTAATATTAACCAATGTAGACACCTTCCCATAAACATCGGTATTCAAGCAAGATCACATACGTGTATCGTTATCGATCGTCGCTGCACAGGAGAAGCGTACTTACACGTTTCGCGCAGCGTCACACTTGACAAAACATCTTTCTCCATATTAAGCGGATTTCAGATAGTTGCCTGAGCTTCTATTTAGCGTCTACAGCTCAGTCTTTCCAATTCTCTGCATGTTTGAACAAATGATTTCTCTGTGGTACATCATTCATCACTGTATCAACGTCAGTGAACCAATCGTCATTTGGGAATGGAGGTGAACGTCGCACATGAGTTATTCGCTCCTCATTCCGCGAAAGCGATTTTGATTGGACGATTGCGAGCAATACTGGCAGGGGGGGGAAAAAATTAACACAAATAGATCACTGTTCTACTCTGCCAACTATCCACTCGCAATATTGCGGACAGGTTCGGCCAGTGCTTGAAACCACGTTGCTCAGCCCGTCGTGCTACGAAACTGCTAAGCATGCAAGTCTCTCATCATTGACGGGTGGTGCTATGGGTTCCTCACGCCATGACGTCAGGGGAATTCCGAGGCGGTGTGCGTGTGTGTGTGTGGGGAGGAGGGAGGGGGGACGGAGAGGGTCGAACGGCACATAGGCTGAACTTCACTTTCACTGGCAGAACCATGGTAGTGCCACGGACAGACGTTTACAGGCCAGGATCAAACATGGCAGGCTCGACCATCCAAACCAATGGACATTGTTGAGTGATACTGTCGCAATTCTTTGTAGTAAACTGCCGGATGTCATGTCTGTAAAATTATGTCAATTAATTTCATTTCATTTATTTAAAAACTAAAACAACACTCCTTGATGCTTCCTTTGACCATGACAATATCTTTCCAGATTATCTGAAATTTTTTCATCTTCTTCTGCAAAAAAGGTTATCACAACAACACGGGGAGGAAATCAGGAGGTGTATTTGTATATAATAAAGAACTTCCTGGATTATTGTGTGAAAACAGTTAGTGCTGACTGTGAAAATACTGTTGCAGGTTAAGTTGATGAGAGTGTTTTCAACATGGACAAAGACGTTGTTTTGTTTGCGACTTCAGAAGGAGGTCCGCCGTATGAAGGAATGGATTCAAAGGACACAGTATAGTCAGGTTAGAAGATCTTTTAAACTCTGTTCAGGATGAAGATGTGTAAATAAGAGTAAGGGGAGATATTTAAACGCACGAACAGGTTGTGAACAAGCACTTGTTGAAGAAGCCATGAACAATTCTGTTTCTGAGTTTGGAATGGGTAGTAAAGAAAGACGACGTCGATTTGCATTACTCTAAGGATGTTACTATTAGTAATTTTGGAAAGTCCCTGTTGGACTTTTGCATTTTACTTGATCCTCTCATTTTGAATGGGCTCTGTAATGCTGATCGTGAAGGAGAGGTCATATCTTTGTTTCACACCAAGGATGTAGTGTAATGGATTATTTTTCTTGTTTTTGAATGGTTGATTGCTACATACACTACGTGTGATTAGGACAAACTATTCTCCTGGCATTTGTCAGTTGAAACGGAATGCAGAAATGCATCGGGCAGAAAAGAGAATGCATTCCATCACAGAAAAGTGGAGACAGGATCGTGTGGTCCGAAGCAAATGTGGAATGTTGTAAGGGTGAACTTAAAAATGACGACTTTGAAGAACGGTTGGAAATCACCTTTGATGTGTTAACTATTGATATTAACGCTTATTGGATATGTTTTCATGTACATTGTTTGAAGCTGCTGCAGCATGGTTCAATTTGTTGGAAATAGAAGGAAAATATGCAATGAAAAATTTGATTTGATGATGATGATTGTCAAAAAAGGGTAGTTAGGGCCTTCTTAAGTGATCCAAATTGTAAAAGAGGATAGAAAAACGTATTATTGGAAACGTTATGTATATGAAAGAAAGGAAATATGGGCAGCTAGAGAAAAAAAAAACACAGGTGAATTTGAAGAATTATAATTGTGAAAAAGTGAAAGATTCAAGTAAAGATTCAAGTCTAGTTTTGCACCACAATTAGATCAGTGAATAGAAGATCATTTATTCATAATAACATCTGCTCACAACTAAGGTTTGATCACTTTTCGGTAGTTTCTGGGAGTACAGACGACATGAGAACAATATAAAGGTGAAAGATGCTGGGAACTTCAATAACCCTTTTTTAACGATCCGATTTGCAGAAACGAAGTAATTGATAGCATACAGAATTTAAAATCAGGGAAAAGTGCTGGCCCAGAGACATTTTGAGTGAAATGTTC
The DNA here is from genome assembly GCA_016801955.1 of Conus betulinus. NCBI lineage: Eukaryota > Metazoa > Mollusca > Gastropoda > Neogastropoda > Conidae > Conus > Conus betulinus. The sequence goes on from JADBJO010000934.1 coordinate 272,227, forward strand.
AAACACGCAAACTTGGTCATCATTGATTTCCTTACACTATTATTTAACAGACTTTTTAATGGTGGAATCTTCCAGCAGCTTGGGCAAATCCATTTTCAGTCCTATTATAAAATGGAATATCCAAATAACCCAGATGATTATCATGGAGTGGCACAAACAAGTATTGTTAATGAAATCTACACTGGGAAGGTACGATTGGTTCTATAGCTTTAAGAGCAGATTTGGAACAGAGAAGTATGTTACGATAATAACGCACAGGTGGCATAAAATGTGTCTGACCAGATGTAGATGAAGAACTCTTGGCCCTTCAAAATGGTTCCATCCCGAGCCGTTTACATCGTCGCCTTGCCTATTGTGCCTTCTTCAGGAAGATGAGACATTCTTTGTTTTTATGTCAAGAATACAATGCTATTCGTGAAATAGGCATGGTTTGTGAAAATGGTGCTGAAATTGAGGACACAGTTAGAGTGCTAAACTCGAACTATGATGATGACTCGGTGAAATCTATTGCAAGGAACACTGCAAAGTCATTGAACATTCGAACAAAGAAACGAAACTGAAACTGATGTAATTGCAAGATACAATGAAGTTTAATGGAGACAGTAAGACTTTTTTGTTGTTGTTGTTAATGCATTGCGAATTCTTTGAAAATGCACAAAACTGCATGGGTGGTCAGTATTCACATTTGTTGTGCTCGACATTTAAGCGTTGTACATGTTTATGTTTGCTGTTGGATTTGTTTGTTTGTTTGTAATTCTTTGAAAATGCACAAAACTGGGTGGTTGGTATTTGTGACGAGAGGTAGATGAGTAGTAGGTGGGTCCTCTAGGGGAGGGACTTGGAACAATTTCTCGATGAGAATTATCTATAACATTTCCTTACACCCTCTCTCTTGCTAGTGGTGGAAGGGGCAACTTTCCGGCACTAGTCATTGGAAGAATTATATTTGTTCCAGGTCTTGTTAAAATACTTCTTAGTGTCTCGGAGATAAGTTTCCTTAGGCCTGTACTTTTAAAAGTACTTGTAGCTCCGAGAGACAGAATTGAAGAGAGAAGTTCAAACATTCAAAATTGATTGAACAACAGAGATTGACACAAGTTAAGTGTAATTTCACACATCAACTTTACTTGCTTACACATAGGTAAGTATATGTATGTCTGTTCTATAGACTTTCTTTTAGTTATCCTTGAGTCACAACAATGAAGGGCCCTTCCTCACTGCTACTTTACTTGCTTACACTCCATGCAGCTGCTTAAGTTGGAATACGGTGGGCCTGTCTAAGTTACTCTGAATGCATACTTTTATTACACATCCATTTCGCTTGCATACACCCAGTGCAGTAGCCAAAGTGGTACTCATAGACAGGTTCTCACTGTTTCATCATAAAGTGAGGGTAAGGGTCTGATGGATTTGAGTCCAGGGGGATGGAATTCTTGACTTTTATAGGAGAGGGTAGTTGATCTCTCCTCTGGCTGTTGACTGCTCCACCTGTGTAGACCTGTTGTATAGCATCATCCCAGTTTAAAGAGTTACCATGGTGTCTGGCATAACCCTGGTTTCTGGTGTAGCCACAGAGTATGGTTTCACCACAGTTGGTAGCGTGGCCAGGATCCAAGTTCTGCGATAAAGAGAACTTGGTCTGTAGGTGAGAAGCTGATGGCTGGTTTGTGGAGTGCACACATTTACCCTTTTATCTTTCAGAAGAGGTGTGAGACTCAGCCAGCAAAGTTTTCTCTATGGTAGAATTTCTACTATAACTATCAATCTCCACTTTTTTTTGTTTAAAGGCTGAGTTAAGCTTACAAAAGCATAGGAGACAGTAATAGAATGCTACACAGTTTCAGTCAAACAACTCTTCCATGTTTCTTATGAATTAAATCACATTGACTTGGGCTACACTTAGTCCAAGTACACTACAAATCATTCCAACAATCACCAGTATTTACAAAATCAGCTTAGCATTTTTTGACCTAGCACAGGCATACAGTTTTTCTGATCTAAATTTATCGTTGAATTATCATCTTAACAGATAGAATTGTATACTGGCAAAAGTCTGGGGGAACACAAACGATAGTGGTCAGATTGTTAACAAAGAATCATAACCACCAGGAGAGAGCTTTGGCCACATGATGGCAAGCAAACTACTACACAGAATAAGTATTCATCAGTTTGATAACTGTCCCCAGGTATTTCTACAAAGTTACAATGTTAACCCACACAACATACATAAAATCAATACATAGATTCGAAAATGTAAAACATAGTTCCAACTCTTTCTTTGGCACCCTGGGAAGGTCATGGTGTCCTTACTTTTTGTATAAACCTCCACCAAGGGGTCGAAGCATGTGACCGCTAGTGTGATATAAGTTTAAAATAGAGACAAATAGTACCTTCACCTTCCGGAATCTAAATTTAAGAACCTGTTATGAGAAAAGTGGGAGAAGGAGAGATCCAAAGTCACGCATGCTCTACACGTTAAAACCCATTGTATCCAATATTAGGCCTACAGGGTCAAATAATTTAAAGGCAATAAGATGCAATGATGCGTCATTGCTGCTCCTTTACTTACTGCGTAGGTGTGTCATGCTGCCATTTTGCAGCTTGAAAACCCTTTTGTGGTGAGAAAACTGTTAGCATTAGACCCATAAGACCTGATATTTTTGTGATCTGCATCATAGGGTAGAATTAATGCAGTACGGCATGTTGCAAGGGGCTATCCTCCAAAGTCGGAATGTGGCTGCCAATGGGAGCAAATATTTCTCTTTCCTTGGCAGATTTATTTCTTGTTATTAACAATGTTTGGATAACTTCTGATGACTACTTTTGTTTGTGGCAACAAACCTATAACTCACTTTTGTCAGTTGGGTGGTCGGTCAGCTGGCTGGCCCAAAACTGCCGGACATATGATATGGAAAAATCATACTGAATTAATATATTCAAAAGACAAATGTGTCAGAAACACTTTTATTCGCTAATGACTCAGCTGTTTCTGCATGGATTTGAGTCGGTGTTTTTGTTTGTTTGTTTGTTTTTTTGTTTTTTTTTGCAATGGACTCATGGAAAACCGCATTTACGAAAATGGAACACTCGTGTCGGTAGCGCGCATGGGCGCACATGAGCGCCTGGAAATACTAAAATTGGCGGTTTTTTCGCGAAACACTCAGGTGTTCTGAGTCGACTCGTGTCGGGTTTGTTGAAATAGACTCCTTGGGATGTCGCATGAACATTGCGGTCGGTAATCTAGCGCACATGCGCGCAAAGCCTGCGACGTGCATAAAGCGCGTAAAATAAGCAGGGGGCCAAAATCAGATGCTTTTTTTTTCCCCAGATAACTCGGGTGTTTCTGCGTCAGTCGATTCATGTTGGCTTTGTTGCAATAGACTCCTTGGGACGTTGTGCGAACATTGTGGTTGGTAGCGCGCATGCCTGCAAAGCGCGCAACATGCACGAAGCGCGCAAAGTAGGCCTAATCAGGGATGCTTGCTCGAGAGGTGGTGTGTGTGTGTGTGTGTGTGTGTGTGTGTGTGTGTGTGTGAGAGAGAGAGAGAGAGAGAGAGAGAGAGAGAGAGAGAGAGAGAGAGAGAGAGAGAGAGAGAGCATAAGTGCTTGTGTGTGTATGTGCGCGTACGCGCTTGAGTATATTTGCTTGTGTGTTTCAGCACTTATGTGTATCTATATAAGTGAGTGTATGTCTGCAAATAAGTGGTCCTATTGTGTATACATGTCTCCGGACTTATGATTATCATCGCAGACATCGTGTGTATGGATGTTCCTCGGCCAATTTTTACCGGTCGAGAAGCTTAGACTGGTATTAATTTCACTTGTGTCCGTCCGTCGTAGGTCCTTCCCTCCGTGTTCAAATTTGCTCAAAATGCGTAATTCGATGTGAAATGGCCTGAAATACACTTATCAATGTGTTTGAACAGAAAAAAAAATTGTCTGATTGTTTGTTTCTTTCGTTTGGCTGTGACACCAAGGAATAAAAAGGGCAGGGTGGGGTGGGGGGTTGGGGTGGGTGGGTGGGGGTCATTTTTGGCCTGTACCTTTTTAACTCGCGGGTAGTTAAAATATGCACGGCACAGAATGACCCCCAAGTCTTCCCACCCTCCTTTCAAATTATAGAATGATTGAGAGAAATATGTTTTGAGACTTGTATTAGTGATGCCTTACAAAGTGAATTTCACTCAGCAATCTGAAAATCTTAACACTATAAATCTAAAGAAATAAAGTGTGTGTGTGTGTGTGTGTGGGGGGGGGGGGGGGGGATCATTTTTGGCCTGTACCATTTTAATTACCGGAGAGTTTAAATTAGGCATGTGCCCAGAATGACTCCCCCCCCCCCCCCCCCCCCCCCCCCCCCCCCCACTTTCAATTATAAAATGATTGAGAGAAATATGTTTTGAAAATGTATCGTTTTAGTGATGCCTTACAAAGGAAATATCACACAGAAATCTGAAAATGTGACACTATAAAATCTCAAGAAATAAAAGGGGGGGGGGGGGGGGATGGGGGTCAGTTTCGAGTCAGTTTCGGCCTGTACCATTTTACCCCCCTTTCAAATTATAGAAGGGCTGAGAGAAATATGTTTTCAAAATTATGTTACTGATGCCTTACAAAGCAAATTTCACCCAGCACTCTGAAAATATAAAACTATAAAATCTCAGGAAATACAGGTGTGTGTGTGTGTGTGTGTGTGTGTGTGTGTGTGATTTTTAGCCTATACCATTTTAACTCCCGGGGAGTTAAAATATGTTTGTGCCCATGCTTGTGTCATGTGCACATGATGTGTGAAGGTGTCGTGTGCACATGTTTGTTTTTGTGTTTTAAGATTGAACGTCAGCGGTATTGGGGTGTTGTTGAGAGAAAAAAGATCATGTGTTTGTACAGCGCCTTGTTGTTGGATAGTGGCCTGGGTGAAAAAACTGCTTGGGAGGGCTGCGCGCGTTATTTTAAAGCTTAGCTAGAAAATTTTATAATCACTTGCTCTACGCCAGCCGGGGGAGTCGCATGGTTTGAAGACCGATGCAAGGCTGATGCATCGTTGAGGTATTTTTGTCATGAATATTTAACTGGAGAGAAGTGAAATCTTGAAGAAAACATTTGTATTCAAAAAAGAAAAGGAAAGAATAAGAACCAGTATAGTTACTCCTGTAACATTTCTTTATAAAAGATGGGGAAAAGAAAGGAAATGTAATATCTAAAGTAAAAACTTATAAGAAAAGGTCACTGTTTACATCTTCATGTTGAAGTGAGTCTCCTTAGTTATTGTAGAACTGCACGTGGCTCCGAGTGTGTTGACAGGTTGCCTGTCTCACGCCGGGCCACGGGTGGGAGTATTCGGAGGTGGTGGAGGTGCCGGACCTGACCCCAGCTTGGGACGGGTGGCGGACCTCGCCTGCAGTATCTTTCCTCAAGGAGGAGGAACCTTGTTGATGAAGAATGACCCTGGCGTATACCCCCATGATGTTATGACTTTATTATATAACCTCAACTGGTGTGACAATGGTATACAGTATAAATACGGTAACGATGGATAGTGACATAACCCCCAACTTTTATGAATGTTACAATTGAAGGGGAAACAGTACCGGGTGTTACCTCCTTGGTGGAGAGGAGGTGTGTTTGTATCTATCTGGTGTTACCTCCTTGGTGGAGAGGAGGTGTGTTTGTATCTATCTGGTGTTATCTCCTTGGTGGAGAGGAGGGTGTGTTTGTATCTATCTGGTGTTACCTCTTGTGTGGTGAGAGGAGGTGTGTTTGTATCTATCTGGTGTTATCTCCTTGGTGGAGAGGAGGTGTGTTTGTATCTATCTGGTGTTATCTCCTTGGTGGAGAGGAGGTGTGTTTGTATCTATCTGGTGTTATCTCCTTGGTGGAGAGGAGGTGTGTTTGTATCTATCTGGTGTTATCTCCTTGGTGGAGAGGAGGTGTGTTTGTATCTTTCTGGTGTTACCTCCTTGGTGGAGAGGAGGTGTGTTTGTATCTATCTGGTGTGTTACCTCCTTGTGGAGAGGAGGTGTGTTTTGTATCTATCTGGTGTTATCTCCTTGGTGGAGAGGAGGTGTGTGTGTGTTGCCTCCCCATTGAAGAGGAGGTGTGGATAACTTAAACTGAGAATTGAATGTACTAATTATATTTGTTCTCCCGTAGGAGGAGGGGAAGGAAGGAAAAACCCCCCCAACTTTTCGGTGTTGTGTATTTATTTGACGCGCCTTGGGTGAAAGGAGTGATTGCGCGTTTACGGAGTTTGCTTTGGCGGTGGTGCGTGTGTGCGTGTGTGGCACGACTCCGGGAAGTATGACAGTCCCCCACCCCCTTTCCCACCCACCATTCAAAGTAGGGAATGATTGAGAGAAATATGTTTTGGAACTTCTAATAGTAATACCTTACAAAGCAAATTTCATCCAGCTACTCTGAAAACCTAATGCTATAAAATCTTAAGAAACAACAACAACAACAACAACAACAACAACAAAAGGTGGGGGTGGGGGTGGGTTGCATTTTCGGGGAGTTAAATGGTACAGTCCGAATATGACCCCCCCCCCCCACTCCACACACACACACACACACTTCCCTTTTAGTTATTGAGATTGTATAGTGTTAGATTTTCAGAGTGCTGGGTGAAATTTCCTTTGTAGAGCATCGCTAATACAAGTTTCAAAACATACTTCTCTCAATCATTCCACAATTTGAAAATGGGGCGGGGAGGGAAAGGGGGGGGGGGGTGGGGGGTCATTCTGTGCACGTGCATATTTTAACTCCCCGAGTGTTAAAATGGTACGGGCCGAAAATGCCCCCCTCCCCCCCCCCCCCCCCCCCCCCCTTGTTCAGATTGTTTCAGTTTTTTGTTTTCTCCTGGGTGAAATTCGCATTCTAAGGCAACGATAATACAAGCTTCAAAACATATTTCTCTCATTCATTCTATAATTTGAAAATGGACCAGCTGCTGTGGCGAAGTGGTTAGCGTCGCGGACTCCTGGCTGGGAGGTCGTAGGTTCGAATCCCATCAGGGTCATGTGGGTTTTTCTGCCCTGACAAGCTCCTACCCAGAGTTGAGTTTGCTACGGACTCAGTTGGGAAGACTGGGGACCACACAGTCAAGTTTCATCCACTTCATGAATGTGTTTCTAAAAGTGTTGCTTAAATTTCCCGGCCAACACTGCAGGTGACTGTATCTCTCGGGCCTGGTTGACGGCGGGATATATTATGAAAGGAAGCATAGAATACAGCCCTGTCATGTAGTCTCAGACCGAAATGGAAATCCGTAGCATCATCTTAATCAACCTCATTCTCATCGATCAGCATAACAAAAAAAAATGTCTCAAGTTCTGTGGCCCTTCATGGCCTGCTCTCATGGTGACCTCAATTCCGATGTCCTCTCTCCACGTCTGTGGCCTTGGTTTGGTTCCGTCGGTGTCACCGATATCGGCGAGCCCATGGGGGCTGTCGTTGGACAGACGTGGTGGCGCCCTCCGGAGGGGAGAGCTCACTCACGCCGGCTCCGCGACTAAGCAATTATTGTCGTCAGTAGGGGGCTTAGTAGGTGGTGTCCTGCGTTTGTTAGATCAGAACAGGCGCCACTGAACACCACCGAAGTGACTCGTCAGCAGTGCAGTGTCTCCTCTGGTGGGTTGCCTCTTGACGACTTGACAGTGACTGCTCCCAGCGGATTGCCGGTGCCGGGGCTGCGGCTGTGGACCGGGTGCTGGAATGAGCGGCGTGGGTGCACTGCCTCTGAGGTGGCGCAGAGGTTGGGACAGGCAAACAAACAAACAAACAAAAATGAAAATGGGGTGGGTGTGGGAGGGGGTCATTCTGTGCATGTGTCTATTTTAACTGCCCGGGAGTCAAAATGGTACAAGCTGAAAATGACCCCCCACCGCTTTATATCCTTGAGATTTTACAGTGTCAGATTTTCAGAGTGCTGGATGAAAGTTGCTTTGTAAAGCGTCACTAATACAAGTTTCAAAACATTTTTTTTTTCTCATACAATTCTATGATTTGAAAATGGAGCTGGGGGGGGGGGGGGGGGGGGGGGGGGGGGGTGGAGGGGGAGTGTCATTCTGGGCATGTGCCTATTTTAAACTCCCGGGAGTGAAGATGGTACAGTCTGAGTATGACCCCCTCCCCCCATTTCCCCTTTAGTTATTGAGATTATACAGTGTTAGATTTTCAGAGTGCTGAGTGAAATTTGCTTTGTAAGGCATCACTAATACAAGTTTCAAAACATATTTCTCTCAATCATTCTACAATTTGAAAATGGGGCGGGGAGGCAAGAGGGGTGGGGGAGGGGGTCATTCTGTGCACGTGCCTATTTTAACTCTCCGGGAGTTAAAATGGTACTGGCCGAAAAATGCCCCCCCCCCCCCCCTCCCCCTCCCCCCTATTCAGATTACTTCAGATTTTGAGATTTTTTCCCTGGGTGAAATTGACATTGTAAGACAATGCTAATACAACTTTCAAAACATATTTCTCGCACTCATTCTAGAAATTGATAACGGGGTGAGGGTGGGGGGGGGGGGGGGGGGGGGGGGGGGGGGGGGGGAGGGAGGGGGTCATCTGGGCACGTGGACCACATGCACGTGTACAAGTACACTTATGCACACAAGCATGCACGAAGCACACACACACACACACACACACACACACACACACACACACACACACACACACACACACACACACATGCGTGCGCACTCCCATTTGCAGATTTTTTTTTCTTTTAGTGGTGTAACACAGAGTACATGCTGACTACCCGTCATAAAAACGGGTACTTGTATTGCTGTGAAGATTTGTTACAATGGCAACACCAAACTTCGCTGCAAATTCGAATAAAATCGGTTCAGAAGTGGTCAAGCTAGAAGGCCTAGTATCTTAGGCGCTGGCTGGCCATGTCACCCGCTGAAGTGCTAACTGGTCAGGTTAGACTGCCTTTGCCACAGCAAGCATTACAGAGATTTGACGTAAATCGATTGAAAAAGGACTGAACTATAAGGCCCAGTGCCTGCAGAACGGTGCTGGATGCCCAGGTCATCCCACTAAAAGGACGCTAACTTTCAAATCACGCTGGCATAGTCACACCACTTCTCAAAGCCAAATTGAATTGAATCGGTTGAGAAACAGCTGAGTTATACGGCCCGTTTTATGTTTAACACACACACACACACACACACACACACACACACACACACACACACACACACACACACATCTGCATTGTATTTTTTTCTTCATCATGGTTGTTGCCGTGCTAGAATGAAAGGAGGGTGGTGACTTCCCATCTCCTAAGCCTTTTATCCTTCGTAAGATTTATATAAGAGCCCCCCTCCACCCCCACCCACACACGCGCACTGCAGAGAGACACTTGACACATGACACTTGAAAACTTTACTTGACAAGGATAAAGATCTTAGGCTAACACCAAAGCCTGTTAATCCAATCTGTCTTTAAAAAGCACTAATAATAGTAAACAAAGCTGACTAGAAGCATGCAGAGAGAGAGAGAGAGAGAGAGAGAGAGAGAGAGAGAGAGAGAGAGAGAGAGAGAGAGAGAGAGATGTGTGTGTGTGTGTGTGTGTGTGTGTGTGTGTGTGTGTGTGTGTGTGCAGGAAATATTTATTTTGGTATTGCTGCTTAAGTTGAAAACTGGCACAAGGCCTAAGTGAAACGTTTTGCCTCTTACCGACACTGTGATTTTCACATTTGTAGCATTTTCCGAAATTAAGCATTCCGCATCGATGTACAGTCATACAATATTCCAGACATCATGAGCACGGTAAACTATGTATGCATACTTTAGAAGTACAGGCATGTTCTGACTGTAGATATACTGATACTGCTCATGAGAAAAATGATGTGTTACACTCTTCTACCCAAAGAAATCTCATGACTAATCTCCGAAGACGCACCACAGTTAATGTACTGGGAAAGAATCTTAAATAAATGTCAACGAACCGCCCAGAGAAACGTGTGGAAACGAGTCACAAGACAAAACACAACGCGTTTCGATCTCTTAGGTCTTCTTCAGGGTGAAAACAAAAACGAATAAAAATAACGAAAATTCATTTAGCTTTGATCGCTTCAGAGTTCAGCACAAGGAAGAAGGCCTTCTTCCTTGCGCTGAACTCTGGCCTTCTTCCTTGCGCTGAACTCTGAAGCGATCTGAAGCGATCAAAGCTAAGTGAATTTTCGTTATTTTATTCGTTTTTGTTTCACCTGAAGAAGACCTAAGAGGTCGAAACGCGTTGTGTTTCGTCTGTGACTCGTTTGTCCACG
>JADBJO010000934.1:290000-292500 GCA_016801955.1 Conus betulinus
ATATATATATATATATATATACATATATATATATATAGACAGATAGACAGGCAGACAGACAGATAGATAGATAGATAGATAGTCAAACAGACAGACAGATAGATGAATAGATCGATAGACAGGCAGATAAACAGACATACAGAGAGATAGACAGACAAACAGACAGATAAACAGACAGAGAGACAGACAGATAGATTGATAGATAGATAGATACATACATACATAGACAGATAGACAGACAGATGGACAGATAGACACACACACACACACACACACACACACACACACACACACACACACACACACACGCACACACATGGATGGATAGATAGACAAACAGACACACAGATAGATGAATAGATAAGTAGACAGACAGGCAGACATACAGACACACAGACGCACGGACAGACACAGACACACAGACAGTTAGATAGACACGCATAAATGGATGGGCACGTTGCTGAGATTGAATTGACAGACATATAAGGGGTCACTGACCTCGACGAACAAAGATATCATCAATGGAATTGACCCCAACCATCCACAGTCCGCAGCCGCTGACAGAGACATACTTCAGACGCCCAGGAATATTTTTGCCATTGTGTTCCCTCTGGCCTGCCACACACAGTTCCAGCGATCACTAAGGGTAGGGGTAAGGTAATGCTGCTTATAGCCCAGCCGATCGCAAAAGGGCCATATCAGGGCTGTCACCGCGTTGAAGTCAACTCACAAGGCATCATCAGACAACAAACAAACAAACAAACAAACAAACAGAAACATCATTCACACATCTGTTTAAAATACACCTAAAAAACGCACTAGAAAATTTGTTTAAAATCTTTCTTCGTTTAAAATGGCCGAATCAGATGAAAAATGTTAAAATATCTTTCAGAAATTCAAAGATCACGTCAGGAGCGACAACTCTAAACAAAGTTTCCCTGGAGTCTGCATTTCTCAGAAGAACCAGTCAGTAAGAGACAGACCACCACCACTACCCCACAGGTCGCTCAGAGGAATTCATAACAACGACGACTGTGAACATCAGACAGGCAAACCAACATTCAGCAGCCCTGTGTCACACCATCAGCGAACTGCAAGAACTGATTTGAAAGGTGCTAAAAAAAAGTCAACAACATTCAGTTAAATAAATGAAATAAGGAACGGAGAGGTATACCACACCAGTTCATCTGGAGAAGTCAATAGATTCTTGGCATTAGACAAACAAAGGAAGAAATTGGAAGGTATACCCTACCACCTGCGGCCCCATGTTCCTCAAGGAATCAAGAGGCATAAGTCAAGTAAGTCACCCTACCACCCACCTATACCCCCTCCTTCCACCTACAAAAAAGAGAAAAAAACAACAACAACAACAAGCAAGAAAAACAAAACAAAACAAACAAAACAAACAAAACCCTCTCAGCTGGAAGAACTGGATGAGGTTCAAAACGAGATAACTGCAGGTGGAAAGTGAAAGAAATGCTGAAAGCAATTTACAACAAATCCACCAGTTTACAGGGTCAAACAAATCACAAGACGAAACACGATGCGTTTGGATCTCTTAGATCGTCTTCAGGCGGCAAGATAGACAACATTCAGGACAATGAAAACAAAGAACGAGCAATTACGTTATCTTTTCAAATTCAGTGCAAGGCGGGCATTGAGAGCGATCACTTATCTTTTCAAATTCAGTGCAAGGCGGGCATTAAGAGCAATCACTTATCTTTTCAAATTCAGTGCAAGGCGGGCATTGAGAGCGATCACTTATCTTTTCAAATTCAGTGCAAGGCGGGCATTGAGAGCGATCACTTATCTTTTCAATTCAGTGCAAGGCGGGCATTGAGAGCGATCACTTATCTTTTCAATTCAGTGCAAGGCGGGCATTAAGAGCGATCACTTATCTTTTCAAATTCAGTGCAAGGCGGGCATTAAGAGCGATCACTTATCTTTTCAAATTCAGTGCAAGGCGGGCATTAAGAGCGATCACTTATCTTTTCAAATTCAGTCAGTGCGGGCAAGGCGGGCATCTTTCAAAAGAGCGATCACACTATCTTTTCAAATTCAGTGCAAGGCGGGCATTGAGAGCAATCACTGATCCTGTCACCCATCTTGTGCCGAATTTGAGAAGATACGTGAGTGCTCGTTCTTCATTTTCCTTGTTCTTTCTCTTGTCGTGTTTTGTCTCCTAAATTGTTTTTGTCCTATTAACTTACGGATATGTTTGAAACTCCTTTCAGAATTAGCTGTAAGAACTGACGTCACCCGACCATCAAGGATAATTGATGATTGAACGAATCGCGACTCGATGAATAAAGATAGGCTATATCTTTCTTTTTAATTCATCAGCTTGATCATAATTGATTGTGATAATACACATGCTACGTGAATTATGACGTGTGACGATATCTTCCATCGAATGTATGTATGTATGTATGTATGCATGTATGCATGTATGTACGTATGTACGTATATGTATGTATGTATGTATGTATTTATGTATGTA
>JADBJO010000934.1:307500-317500 GCA_016801955.1 Conus betulinus
TCTGGTGTCTCGGACTTTGTCTCTGGTGTGTCTGACTTTGTCTCTGGTGTGTCTGACTTTGTCTCTGGTGTGTCTGACTTTGTCTCTGGGTGTGTCTGACTTGTCTCTGGTGTCTCGGACTTTGTCTCTGGTGTCTCTGAAATAGTCTCTGGTGTCTCTGAAATTGTCTCTGGTGTTGGGTTTGTTGTGGCGAGACCTTGGGCGGGGGGGGGGGGGGGGGGGGGGGGGGGGGGGGGTTATGTCATCGGCTGTTGATTGAGGTCAGGGTTAGACTCCGTCCTCACCCCAGCCACTCCCTCCCCTCCACCTCCACTTCCGCAGGTGGGACTGGATTGATTTCGAGGCAAAGCTTGATATCTCTCCCCGCTTCCTTCGATCTGGAAGTCCGACTGTGGCGCTGTCTTGGACTTGTGGTGCTACAGGTGCTGTAGGATGTGGAGGGTGAGAGGTTGGGTGAGGGTGGGAGTAGGGTCGTTAGTTCCTATCTTGCGGTGGGGCGAGAGAGAGAGAGAGAGAGAGAGAGAGAGAGAGAGAGAGACAGAGACAGAGACAGACAGACAGAGAGATGGGCGTTGAGAGCAAAGCTGGACATTTACTATAAAAGTCTCCCTAGAGCTAACTGGTCTTCAGCAAGCCCTTAGGATTTCCTTTCGGTACAGTTACAAGCTTTGACCTGTTGGCCTTCTTCAGACCAGACGACGGTGAACAAACAAACAAACAAACAACGGAAGTGAACATGTTGTGAGGAAGAAGCACACACACACACACACAACACACACACACACACACACACACACACACACACACACACACACATCATTTACACTCACATGATCCAATAGCACACGATTTTGTGGAAAAGACTTCAAACTACTACTACTACTACTACTACTGCTGCTGCTGCTGCTGCTGCTACTCTGTTTCTGTCTCTGTCTCTGTCTCTGTCTCTCTGTCTCTCTCTCTCTCTCTCTCTCTCTCTCATCGGAAGCAAAATGAAGTGTCAGCAAAGGCCGCCATCTTCTCGCTCCTCCTCTCTCTCCCCCCCCTCACCCACCCCCTCCCTACCCCCACCCCTACCCCCCCCCCCCCCCCCCCCCCCCCGCCCCTCTCGTGATGATGATAAAACTCGTTGACAGAGAAAGCGATACATTTAAAAACAATGTATGTGTCTATGGTGACAGTAACGCGGCGACGTGTTGTAAACTAAGGCCCAGGTGTTAGTTAATGGAGTGCACAGGAGATCCCGGTACTATATAAAAAAAAAAAGTGCACGTGCTCCTCGACCAATTCCTGACCTCTCGCCCCCTCCACTGGCTCAAGACGTCACCTGGCTCAACGCTTCACCTCCCTCAACACTTTACCTCGTTGACCACCGCACTTCTCCCTCCCTCTCTCTCTCTCTCTCTCTGTGTTTCTGTCTGTCTGTCTGTCTGTCTGTTTTCCTTTGAATAAGATCATCATTATGATCGACTGATTATATATCTACTGGGTCTCTGTCTCTGTTTGTCTGTCTGTCCGTCTGTCTTATTTTTTTATTATTTTTTTTTAATGAAATATTATCGTTATTCTGATCAACTGATTATATCTCTTATCTGTCTGTCTGTCTGTGTCTGTCGCTCTTTCTGTGTGTTGTTGTTGTTGTTGTGTTTAGTAAAACGTCATCATTATTCTTATCCACTGATTACACCTCTTATGACTCTCTTGGTTAGTGGTCTACTCTTGATTCCCTGCATTTGCAAATGACTCACAGGCTGACGAATGTTTGAGTATTTTGAGCAATTGATGATTACGTGTCTGGATTTTTTTTTCTTCTGATCAGTGGAAAAGATATTGTCTTTTTTTCTGTTCCTTTTTAGCTGATGTTACTTTTTGTTTTTTTTAAATTGATTGTATGTCTAATGTATGGTATTCGTTGCTGTTGAGAGTGATATCTTTCTTGATTCTTTTGATTAATGGTGTTGATGGTATGCCTACTGTTTGACTTCCAAAAAAAAAAAGTTGAACACTCACTTTGTTTGTGCTCTGAGCACGTGATTTCTTTTTAGATTCTTCTCGTTGGAGATACAGAAGTGATTGAATCTGCTGATTGTTAGGCAATATCGCTGTTGATTTTTTTCTGATTGGTTGCATGATTATTGTTTGAAAACTTTGATCAATTGATGACATGTCTTGATTCTTTTTTTTTTTTATCGGTGGTAGATCTATTATCTTTTTAATTAACTCATGTGTTAGATCTTTTGAGTTTTAATTGACAGTGTGACAATTGTTTGGTTCTTTGATTAACCGATGACCTCTCTCTCTCTCTCTCTTCTTCTCTCTCTCTCTCTCTCTTTCTCTCTCTCTCTCTCTCTCTCTCTCTCTCTCTCTCTCTCTCGCTCGCTCGCTCGCTCGCTCGGTCTCTCTCATTCCTTCTCGCTCTCTCTCTCTCTGTGTCTCTCTGTCTCTCTCTGTCTCTGTCTCTCTCTGTCTGTCTGTCTCTCTCTCTTTCTCTCTCTCTCTCTTTCTCTCTCTCTCTCTTTCTCTCTCTCTCTCACTCTCTCTCTTTCTCCCTCTCTCTCTCTCTCACTCTCTCGCTCGCTCGCTCGCTCTCTCTCTCTCACTCCTTCTCGCTCTCTCTCTGTCTCTGTCTGTCTGTCTGTCTGTCTCTCGTTCTCTCTCTCTCTCTCTCTTTCTCTCTCTCTCTCTCTCTCTCTCTCTCTCTCTCTCTCTCTCTCTCTCTCTCTCTTATCTCTCTCTTCTCCTTATTGACGATATATAACTGTTGTTTGATTCCTTGATAACTGAAGTATATCCCCTTTCAATGATTCTCATTCATTGGTGTGACAATTGTTGAATTCTGCTGATTGGCCGATGGTCTCTCAGGCGATTCTTTTGACTGGTGGCATGGATATCATTTCATTCTTTTGAGTGAGGATATCTCTGTTGATTTGTTTTTATTATTGGAATGACCGTTCTTTATTTTGTTTCTGTATTTGTTTTTAGATAGATCCAATGACATATCCTTGATTTTTTTTTTTTTTTTTTTTTTTTTTTTTGCTTGCTGTGTTTGGTGGCATGGTCATCGTGTGAATTTTGTTTCGTCACTGATTGATGAAATCTCTGTTGATTTTTCTGCTGAAGACATATCCTTGATCTCGTCCTCTGTTTGGTGGCATGGTCATTGCATGATTTTCATTTTGTCACTGATTGATGACATCTCTGTTGATTTTTCTGAACATAGGTATGGCTGGTGCTGATTCTGGTGGTCAAGTGTTATAATTATTGATATTCTTGACAGGTAATAAGACTATTTTTCGACTTTTTTGACCAGCTGATGATATGTTTTGATCCTGCTGATTGATTCTGTCACTGTACTTTGGTAGATCAATTCAGTGATATATTACCTTATTCCAATGATTAATGGGAAATCTATTGACTGTTTCCTTTTATTGATAAAATTTCGTTTGATTTTGCTATGTTGATAGTATAAGACCTGACATGTTTTCAATTTCTCCTTTTTTTTTAATATACGTTCGGCAAACTTAGGAACGAAATTCAACGCACACATAATAATTACTTGTTACAAACAATGTACACCAAAAAAGTACACAAACACAGAAATTGTCAAGATGGCGCGAAACCAAATAGTAAATGACATCGGTTTAATTGAAATAATTGTGTTTAGCGTTAATCTTGACAATCTGTAAGTCTCATGCTGCTTTTTCTGTATTTGAAGTATACACAGACACATACATACATACATACATACATACATACATACATACATACATACATACATACATACATACATACATACATATACACACATACACGCATGCATGCATACATACATACATACATACATACGTGCGTACGTTCGTACGTACGTACATATGTGCGCACACACACACACACACACACACACACACACACACACACACACACACACACACACACACACACACACACACACACAAACACGCATTACCTTTCTATCTATCTATCTATCTAACTATCTATCTATCTATCTATCTATCTATCTATCTATCTATCTATCTATCTTCTATCTATCTATCTATCTATCTATCTATCTATCTATCTATCTATCTATCTATCTATCTATCTATCTATGAAGTGTTTGTGCCGTAACCTGGATGTTATCTGATTTACATTTACAGATGTAATATCTTTGCGAAGAAAGTAACTTGGCCAAACCTTTCAATCGTTTTTTTTTTTTTTTTTTTTTTTCCCGATCGTCTTCTTCGTTTCAAAACAAGATCAGTTCAGTGTTGAAGTTCAGTCTGGAGCAGTTTTTTTTTTTCCATCTGGTTCCGAAGATAATCTTGAAATCCCACCAGAATGATTGAATGGTTTGCATTTTCACATTAATGTTCTTCTGAGGTTTTGCAAAAAGTTCACTAGTCGTTATCTGTAAAGCCCATTTTCTATCAAAATACTTTCACTTTTTAAACTATTATGGCAGAGTTTTACCTGAAGCCATTTTAGTCTAATGTCTTTTCTTTTGCTGATGTGTTTCGTGCGATTTTCCGATCTATGCTTATAGCTAATTTTGCTTCCCGTTTATCAACTGAGGCAAAACTGATATCAAACGTAGCTGTACAAGAAGGCTGTAATTTATTCTAAATGTCTTTCCTGTTTTTGATATAATCTTTAATATTTTTTTTGTCCATGCTATGCTTTATTTACACGGCTTTAGACTTTCATTGCCTAAATGCGTTCCATTAGCTCAGAAATAATTAAATCTTTAATATCACATTTTATGAACAGCTCTGGGAGAACCACCATCTCAATAATCACACCCTTTAGGAACGTTCCATTTTTGCTTGCTCAGGATTTGAAATATGTAAACTTGTTAGCCAGTTTCAGTTTTATTGTCATAGAAGAGAGGCTCAGCTAACACTTCCTCAGCACACTCTTAGTTCGGTCGTAACCTCTGCGTAATTTGTGAAGACATATTTCCAGACACTAGCATTTTTACGACGACTATATAGAAAGCAGGACCACACTTTTCTATTGAAATCTGTTTCTACACACACTGCATGAACGATTTTCTTGCAGTATGATGTTTATTATATACATTTAAAAAAAATCCAGGACATCTTAAAATATCTGTATGTATGGGGTATCTATACAACGCATTGTTTTGACTTTTTCCTTTTGGTTTTTATCCTGTTTGTCATTTTAACGATATCATGACATATCTTCTGTAATCACTCAGTATTCTTGTCTGGTGAGTTAATTTAAGAATTCTCAGGTGCATGAGTTGTGAACGTGTAACTGGTTTCAGTATAACAAATTTTACCTAAAGATGTACAATCACTTTTGACCAGATATTGAATAGATTCGTTTTTTCTTCTATCGGTTTTTTCGTTTTGTTTACTTCAGTCGTGTTTGATAGATTATGTATGATTCTTATGCCGAGAGTAGTTTTGGCAGAAGGTGTCCACTCCTCTTGCTTTTCCAGGAATATCTTTGATGAGTTCAGGTTACTAAAGAACAAAAAACAAAAAGCAAAAAACAAACAAACAAACAAACAAAAAAAAACAAAACAAAACAAACAAAACAAAAAAAAAACCCTTGTACTTTCATAGTTATGTGTCCGACCCGTTTCTTCAAATGTATTTATGGTATTACACACATACTCAGCTCACACATACTTCTTTAGAAGAAAAGACGTGTTGACTGCAAACTGACCGATTTTGAATATGCAATCGCATATTTCGATTCCTTTAACATTGCTGTACTCTCGAATCTTACAAGCCACTACTACCTCAGCACAAAACGCAAAAAAAAAAAAGATACGGTGAAATTGGATATCCTTGGTGACGTCCTCTTTGTGTTTCCATATGTTGTAATAGCTTGCTGTTAACAATAACATACGATGCGTAATTGTAAACCCATTTTACATACTTCCTCATAAAAAAAAACCAATCGTCTTTAAAACCCTGTTTCAAAAGTGACCCACACTCAAGGGCCTATTGGAAATCTACTGAGATTTAATACCAGGTGGAAAGTTTGTCTCTAAAAAGGTACATGATATACTGTGTCCTGATATCGTCACCAATGTGCCTCTGAAAAAAATGATTTCCACAGGTCCGCAGAGATCCACAGGGTTAAAAGCTTGCCTCCCTGACTGCCTGAATGTTCAGACAAGCCAAGGGATCATCAATAATTGGGGCTGTATGACCCTGTACAGTGCAAGACCTCTCTGCACGGTATAAGGGAATGTACTTACTGACAAGCACAGGGACATTCCGGACGAAGCTCTCTGGCCGATCATTGCCAGTTGTTTTCCTGGCAAAACAGCAGGTCAGTGGATGAAAACGCATCTGCGCAACGAGCCCAAACATTCTCTGCATACAATCAAGAAAAGCACGTCAGTAGTATCACCTGGCCAACACAAACTCCAGAGTTCAGTATTATTGAGCATTCGTGCCAGATACTCTGACGGTCTTTCGGGTAGAAAGGTCAGAATCGTGACTGGAACCATATGGCAGAATTTGGCACGTTCTGGAGAGTTTCGAGCCAGAACGTATTCGGAATCTTTACAAATACATCAGATCTTTGCGTGCCATTACTAAGTTTTTACGTAAATCTGTACGTTTCATGTCTTCTTTTTTCTCTTTTGGGAGTGGCATATTTCCTTTACTTGTGTTTTGTTTACCCCGTCAGCCATCATGTAGAAACAAAAGTAATAGCAATGGACATGCACCTGAATATTGATTTCCTGGCTTTAAAAAAAATCCATATTCGTCATTTTTTGGAAGGGGTTTTTGTAAAGAGCTCACACTGGTTTTTTTTTTTTTTTTCTCAAAAAACTGTCTTGAAACGAATCAAAAAGTTTCTTTTCTAAGAGATCCCCTTTTAGACGCATTTTTTTAATCTACAAATTAGTATTTGACCGGTGTTTCTCTCTCCGTTATGTGATTTTTTTTTTTTCAAAAGAGTATCATTGTTATATCAGTCATGTGCATATAGTTGAGAAAAACAGGATTGTACATTTATGTTTGGCATGCTTGAGGCATTATCTTGAAATATTGGCCACTTGGCGCTCTCTTACTTTTTACACACACACACACACACACACACACACACACACACACACACACACACACAGAGAAAAATACTTTCGTAGATTGTAGAATGCTAATTGTCTGTCGAGATTTTGTCTAAACTCTCTGTCGGATTCCTTTGTTCATACTGTCCCTTTTCAAACCATACAAGAGACATTTACAACATCGTTCTTTCCACCTTTCCAACTGATCACATGCGCAACTGTTAGCAATACATATGAATACCCATGCACGTAAAATTCAGCAATGCGTCTATGTTGTCCTTCTAGGCTCTAAGAATTGTTTTCTCTTTCTGTTCTTCACAATGACATTTTTAATTGTGTTTGAGCAGGCAAAACTGAAACGGTGTCCCCTTTCGTCAGCGTACATTAAACGTTCGTTTCGTCCTGTAGCGATTGTGACTGGAGTTCCTGTCCATTTCCGTGCAGATTTAATCCTGCTCATTCAGTTACTGTTCCTGATGTTTAAGCACACATTTTTTTTCTCCAAGATTTCTAAACATATTACAGTATATTCGTTTGTGTTTCGTGCCTTTTCCTTTTTTTTTTTAAATTTTCTGCTGTTTCTGCACCTTTGTTTTAAAATTTCTGAACAGATTGCACTATCTCTTCGTCGTTCCTATTTCATGCCCCCCCCCCCCCCCCCCCCCCCTTTTTTTTTTTTTTTTTTTTTTTTTTTTTTTTTTAATTTCATTGGTCTGATTCTTCATTCTTTCATTCTCTTCGTTCAGTCCTTGCCCTGCGTCCGGTATGTTCTCCTTGCTGTAGATCCAGGAGGAAAAATGCTAACAGCGCTTTGCTGTGGATAATTGAGCAACCAGACCAGAATCTTCGTTGCTATCTATAGCTTAAAAAATATCTTTCCATTTCTTCATTCTTCATTCTATTCATTCAGCCTTGCCCTGTCTGGTATGTTCTTCTTGCTATAGATTCACGAAATAAAGATCGTAACGACGCTTTGCTAGAGATCTATAGATAACTGATTAATCGGAGCAGTATCTTGGTTTCTATCCATGTTTTTGCAAAAAAAAAAAAACAACCTTTATTGGTCTGTTTTTTTCATTCTTCATTCTCTCCATTCAGCTCTTGCCCTGTCTAGCGTGTTCTCCTTGCTGTTGTCAACCCACGAAGGACAAGTCCTAGCAGCGAGTCCTTTGCCAGAGACCCGTCAATAGCAGAGTAGTCAGACCAGTATCTTTGTTCCTTTTCCATGGCTTTTTCTTTCTTCTTAATTTCATCACTCTGTTTATTCATTCTACATTCTCTCCACTCAGTCCTTGCCCTATCCGGTGTCTGGTGTATTCTCCTAGCTGTCGTCGATCCACGAAGGTACAAATCCTAATAGCGCTTTGGCAAAAAACCCGTGGATCACGGAGTAGACAGACCCCTCTTGTCGGATGGCCCAGACATTGTCATGCACGATATATCCACCATGATCAGGTTTCTGCCCGCCTTTCGGATCCGCTTCCACTTGGTGCCCGTGGGATTAGCGAAAGACATCCCCACCCGCACATACAGCTGTCCGTCAGAAATCCCCAAAACGGTGCAATCGGCAGAAGACACGTGCATCATGTTCCGGCCAGGTACCTGGGAAGAATGAAGGAGATTGTTGCAAACATTCGGGCCAAGAGAATAAGGGGAGTATTGCTCATATTCCGGCCAGGAGAATAAAGGATGTTATTGCACACATTTTGGCATAGTTACTGTGAGAATGAAGGAGATAACTGCACACATTCCGGCCAGGGGGATAAAGGAGATTATTGCACACATTTTGGCCAAGTACCTGAGAGAATGAAGGAGTTAATTGCAAACATTCTGGCCAAGTGCTTGACATGATTAAAGAGATTATTGCAAATATTCCGGCCAGATACCTGGGAGAATGAAAAATTATTGCACACATTCCTGCCTGGTAGCTGGGAGAATGGAGATTATTGCACACATTTGGGCTAGTTAGCCAGAAAAATCAAAAAGATTATTGCACGCATTCCGCTCAGGTGCCTGGGAGAATAAAGGAGATTACTGCACACAATTTGCTCAAGTACATAGGACAATGGAGGAGATTGTCATAATCATTCCGGCTAGGTAGCTGGGAGAATGAAGGAGATTTATTGCATACATTCGCTACGTAGCTTGGAGAATAAAGGCGATTACTGCACAAATTTCAGCCAGGAGAATGAAGTAGATTACTGCGCACATTCCGGCCAGGTAGCTGACTGAATGAAAGCGGTTACTGCACACATTCTGGCCGGGAAAATGAAGGAGATTATTGCACACATTCCAGCCAGGTAGCTAAGAAAATGAAAGAAATTATTGCACACATTCCGGCCAGATAGCCCGGAGAATGAAGATTATTGTGAACATTACGGCCAGATAGCTAGGAGAATACAGAAGATTATTGCATACATTCCGATCAGATAGACAGGATAATAAAGTAGATTATTGCACACATTTTGGCCAGATAGCCTGGAGATTGAAGGAGATCATTGTGAACATTCCGCCCAGATAGCCAGGAGAATGAAGGAGATTATTGTGAACATTACGGCCAGCTAGGTAGGAGAAAAAAATTACTGCACACATGCTGACCAGATAGCTAGGAGAATGAAGGAGATTACTGTAAACATTCCGGCCAGATAACCAGGAGAATAAAAAAGATTATCATAAATACTCCGGCCAGGTAGCTGGGAGAATGAAGGATATTATTGCATACAATCCTGCCAGATATTGTAATTAGTGTGGCCAGATAGCCAAGAGAATGATGCAGGTTATTGTATTATTGTGGCCAGATAGCCAAGAGAATGAAGGAGATTATTGCACACATTCCGGCGAGGTAGCTAGGAGAATGAAGGAGATTGTTTCATACATTTCGGCCAGATAGCCAGGAGAATGAAGAAGTAGACTGCACACATTTAGAATAGGTACCTGGGAGAT
>JADBJO010000934.1:327500-332500 GCA_016801955.1 Conus betulinus
TGTGTCTGGAGTGGCACTGTCTTCATCTGTCCGTGGGCAGGGGTGGTTGGGTCTGTGGGGTGTGCTCGACAGCTGGAGGGTGGTGTTTTTCGCCGATGGGTTCTGCAGTCATGAAATACGGGCTGGTACGCCCATGGGGATTCTACTTTTAGGCTGTTGAGTTGCATCCTGTAGTCTGATTTACCTCTGTTCAGGAGCAGTTATGTCCCTTGATATCTTAATGGAGTGTCCTGCGCGTGCCTGTACCCATCGTCAACACAGCGCAGGCCTCCAAGGGTGGTACAGGACTGCTCTAAAGGCAGGACAGTGCTTCTCTGGGTCCTCCCCAGCACCTTCGGGTGTTTCTTTTTCTTTTTTTCTTCTTCAAAACATCTTTAATCAACAATGGATTGGACGATTATACAACAAAAGAACTGAGTCACGGTGCCTGATTCCTTTTTGGCACTTGAGAAAAATAGCCTCAGCTGAGGAAATATTTGAAATAAACTGTTCTTGTAAACATATCAAGGATCTCTTTAATCGAAGATAATTTTTGCAAAGAAGTTCTATTAACTTATCTAGACAACAAAACTAAAGTAGAAAGCGATGCTGTGCTGGCAAAATATACTGGCACACAATATCTGTTTTTACAATAAGTTAATCAAATAAAAAAGTAAGGTCCTTAATTTCGAGAGAGAGAAAAAAAGGCGAGAGAAGGCCTCATCACAATAAACAATATTATCAAAACGCAGGAATGCCGTTTTTTTAAACTTTAGTCGAAGTACAATACTTACTTAATCAAAACAGGGCAACAACCATGTTTCAATACAATGTTCCACTAAATGTCATACCACAAACCTGGATTGACTGGATAAAAATAGGAATAGACGATTTGAAATGGAGAATCGTGGTGCCTCTGACGCAAATCACTTCTATGCTAAAACAAAACGAACATAAGAATACGTGCTGAAAAAGAATAACAACAGACACTCCACACACTGTTGAGTTTTGGAGCAGAAAACTGAACATTGAATTTAGTGAAAAGGTTTGGTTTGCGCCAAGACTGGCAACAAAAGAAATACGCCTACGTGAGCTGCAATAGAAATTGTTACATAAAATCTATCCCACAAATATCATGCTACAAAAAAAATGAGCGTGTGTCTGTCTATATCATGTGATTATTGTCGGACACACTGGATACCATTGAACACTTTTTCTTTTTTCTTTGAGTAAGATAATTTGGTTAGAAATTGAAAACATCATTGTCTCAAGGTTTGCATTTTTCGGGCTATGTGAAAAGAAATCTTCATATAATTATGTGTGCATCAATGACATTTTGCTAGTGGGTAAAATGTGCATAGCAAGATTTAAAAGACAAAGTCTTCGATACCATATGAAGCGGTTTTTTGAGCAAGAGGCACAGTTACGGAAGTTAATGTAACACACAAGCACGCACGCATGCACACACTCGCACGCACGCACGCACACACGCACGAACGTACGCACGCACGCACGCACGCACGCACGCACACACACACACACACACACACACACACACACACACACACACACACACACACACACACACACACACACACACACACACACACACACACAAGCATAATATCGCATTACTCCAGCTCTCCTTTCCACACAAACAAAAGCAGGTTTCCGACACACTATTTTGTGCTCAAGCGCATTTGTACACTTTCTGTCTTTTTAGTTAATGAATAATTCGTGTTCATTAGCGCTTTGTAATGCTTATAACGGCCTTGTTGAAAATGTTAATTTTATATTTTACAAATATGGTAATCACAAACGCACACGCACGCACGCACACGCACACGCGCACACATACACACGCACACGCGCACATACAAACGCACACACACAAATAGTGGATGTGGGATATGAGGGAAGAGAAGGAGGGGTGGTGCAAGTGTGTGTTTAATTCAATTAAAAGTTTGGCATGCAGCAAACATAGCAGAATGAAATGTGGGTGCACCACATAGTAGTACATCAAGAAACCCAGACGCTTTGTATCAAACGCCAAAACATGAAGATCAGGAAAGGAATGTCCATCAGTTAAAAAAACACACAGACAATGCATGGTGAATAGGAATCAACATCAGAAAAAAAATCACGGCAGGAAAAATGGGAGGATAGAGACTCTCTCTCTCTCTCTCTCTCTCTCTCTCTCTCTCTCTCTCTCTCTCTCTCTCTCTCTCTTTTTGTCCCTCCCTTCTCTCCTTCTTCGCGCACATTTTGGGTATCATCTTTGCATACTTATTTGAGGGAATGAAGAGGAAGAGGAAAACAAAGACAGCCTTTACAAAAAAAAAAAGCCAAAAATTAACGAAAAAAAATTAAAAGGACACACACACACACACACACACACACACACACACACACACACACACACACACACACACACACACACACACACACACACACACACACACACACACACACACACACACACACACACACACACACACACACACACACACACATACAATCACTCACTCACTTACTCACTCACTCACTCTCACTCACAACTTAGATACCAGTCACTCAGGAGAATCCGTCACCAGAAAATACCACTCCTCGATAAACAAAAACAATGAGCCAGTCAGAAGAAATACCATCCGTCAATCAACAAAGATCCACAGCTAGTCAGGAGAAATACCATTAATCTCAGTCTCAATGAGCAAAAACAAAATTCATCAACAAAAATAATGAGCCAGTCAAAGAGAAATAAAATCCGTCAATCAACAACAGGATCCACAGTCTAGTCAGGAAAAAAACCAAAAAAAAAAAAAAAAGACACACAATCAGAAATACAGATGAGTCAAAAATCAAAACAAATTCATCAATCAGAAATACAGAATCAGTCAGCAGAAATGCAGAAGCTGTCAGCAGAGATGTCATCCATCAATCAACAAAAATACAGAATCAGTCAGCAGACATACCATTCATCAACACGAAATGCAGAATCAGTCAATCATTCATCAATTAAGGGTTATACAGCTGGAATGCCATCCATCAATTAAAAGAAACACAGAGCCAGTCAATGGAAATACCATTTACCAATGAACAGAAATGCAACCCACCAGCAGAAAGGCAATCAGTCAGCCAACATACCATTCATCAGTTAACAGAAATTCAATCAATCAGCAGAAGTACAATCCATCAATCAACTGAAATAAAGAGTCATCAAGTAGAAGTACCATTTATCAATTATCAGAAATACAAAATCAACCAGCAGATATACCATTCATCAATCAAATAAAAATACGCGATCAATCAACAGAAATACTATCCAACAACGCACAGTAATACAGATTCCGTTGGCAGAAAATCCATATATCGATCAACAGAAATACAGAATCAGTCAGCAGAAATACCATTAATCAGTGAACTTAAATACAAAATCAGTCAGCAGAAATACCATCCATCAATCAAGAGAAATGCAGAATCAATAAGCAGAAATACCATTCACAATTCAGCGGAAATACAGAGCCAGTCAGCAGAATACCATCCATCAATCCACAGAAATACGAGCTCAGTCAGCAGAAATGCTACCCATCAATTAACAGAAATACAGAATCAGTCAGCAGAAATACCCATCATCAATCAACAGACGTACAGACCCAGTCAGCAGAAATATCCTTAATCAATTAAAGGAAATACAGAATCAGTCAGCAGAAACACAATCTATCAATCAACAGTAATAACGAATCAGTCAGCAGAAATACCATTCATCAATCAACAAAAATATGGAATCAGTCAGCAGAAATACCATCCATCAATCAGAATTACAGAGCCAGTCAGCAGATATACCATCCATTTATCAACAGAAATATGGAACCTGTCAGTAGACATACTATTCACCAATCAACAGAAATACAGAGCCAGTCAGCACAGATAACATTCACGAATCAAGAAAAATGCAGAGCCAGTCAGCATAAATACCACCCGTCAATCAGCAGATATACCAACCATCAATCAGATACACAGAGACATTCAGCAGAAATAATATAATCAATCAACACAGAAATACAGAATCAATCCATCAATGAGGAATACAGAGCCAGTCAGCAGAAATACCCTTAATCAGTCAACAGGAATACAGAATACAGGAATAATAGTCAGTAGAAATACCATCCATCAATCCACTGAAATACAGAATCGTTCAGTAGAAATGCCATTCATCAATTAACAGAAATACAGAATCAGTCAGCAGAAATACCACTTATCAATCAACAGAAATACAGAATCTGTCAGCAGAAATACCATTTATCAATCAACAGAAATATAAAATCAGTCAGTAGAAATATCACTCATCAATCGACAGAAATACACAGGCAGTCAGCAGAAATACCACTCATCAATCGATAGAAATACACTTAATCAGCAGAAACACAACCCATCAATTAAGAAATCTGCAATCAATCAAAGTATCCATCACTATCAATAACACGCATGATCAGACATACATTTATTGATGCCACCAATCAGTGGGGAAAACGAATCAATCACTCAGAGAATCAACGGATATGATCAGTCAGTCTGAAAAATATATTCAGTGAATATCGCATTATCGATCATTTATCTTTTCTTAGTTTATGAGTCAGTAAAATAGATCTGGAAGGCCAAACATCATGCTTTGAAGAGCACGTCAGGATACTGATTGTCTGCTTGTCTGCATTGTAGACGCTCCTGTTCAGATCCCATGTTCTCTCTCTCCTCTCTCTCTCTCTCTCTCTCTCTCTCTGATTGATTGAAGCGTTAAGCTAATGGGGTGAAAGTGCTTTGCGCTGGACTCCCTGCCCCCCACCTCCACCGCCCAATCGGCCTTTTTCCCCATGAAAATGGTGGTGTCACTCTTGCTCAACGTGAGTCGATTATCTCCCCGGAAGATTTCCCAACATGATCTGTTACCAGGGCAAGGAATAATGTAATGTGAGAAGAAGTAGAGACTGG
Organism: Conus betulinus; assembly: GCA_016801955.1. NCBI lineage: Eukaryota > Metazoa > Mollusca > Gastropoda > Neogastropoda > Conidae > Conus > Conus betulinus. The sequence goes on from JADBJO010000934.1 coordinate 332,466, forward strand.
TTTAGTTCATCAGTCCAGGATCCAGGAAATATTGG
>JADBJO010000934.1:337500-345000 GCA_016801955.1 Conus betulinus
TATATCTAAACTGATAACATTAATATTCTAGCTTGCGAAGCAAAATCACATATCAATGATTGTTATCGTCACTTCGTAAAGTCTATACTGATGGCTCTCTCTTAAACAATAATGCTGGTTGTGGCTTTGTCATTCCATTTTTAAAAATTGAAAAGTCCTTTCATCTTGGGGCAAATCTGTCTATCTTTACAGCCGAACTAATAGCAATATTAATGGCCGTAAAGTACATAAAATGATTTATCATTTGATTTTTATGGTATTCTCTTCTGTGTAGATTCCAAGTCAGTTCTTCAAGCTTTAGAATCTACAAAATCATCAAAAATCGTGCTGAAATCATATCTGAAATTAAAGTACTTATTCACAATCTCATGTCAAGAGGTATAACAGTTAATTTTTGTTGGGTTCCTTCCCATTGCTTCATATCCGGAAATGAATGGGCTGACAGGATTGCTCGAGCAGGTGCAAACAATTCTGACAATACGGCTACTATTCATATTCCCTTGAGCTTACACGAAGGATATTCTCTCTTACAAAGAGCCTCTTTTGAAAAATTTGAGGAATACTACAAAGAAAGTGTCCTCCCCCGAATACACAAAACCCAACTCTTCTATACTTTGTTGTACGAACTCTCGAGCAAGTAATCTTTTAAAAAGGGCTTCCTCAGTAAATCCAGTAAACCGTAATACAAACGTAGGATTATATCCAAGACACAGTAAACAACTTCTCTCCTTATTATTTCGGCTGAAAAAATAAATGCATTCAGAAGAACAAAATATGTCAAGAATATTCGATGTGCTTGCGGCGCCCTTGATAATTGTACAACAACACACGTTCTATACTTTTGCCCCTACTTTGATTCCGATTTGTCAGAATTTAGAAAGGATGCTTCAAAGTGCATTCCAGGATACCATGTCTCTTTTAAATTTTGTACGAATTCTTACGTTAAGCCCAGTTGGCTCAATCCTGTAATTGCTGTTTCATGATCTTATTTTTGTACAGTTGTTTGTTTTTACTTTTGATGTCTTTTTTTCATTTTTCTTTTTTTTTTTTTTTTTTTTTTTTTTTTTTTATTTTTAATTTACTTAGAGTTTCTCCTCACACACACACACACACACACACACACACACACACACACACACACACACACACACACACACACACACACTCACGCGCGCGCGCACTCACGCACGCACGCAAAACGACACACTCAAACACACACACAGGCACACACATCACACACACACACACACACACACACACACACACACACACACACACACACACACACACACACACACACACACACCTTGTCTAATATCACATTTAGTGAAAAGACGTTAAATTGAAGAACAACACAACACACACACACACACACACACACACACACACACACACACACACACACACACACACACACACACACACACACACACACACACACACACAGACGCCCGCGCCACACACACACACACACACACACACACACACACACACACACACACACACACACACGCATATGCACGCACACGCACACAAACACACACACACACACACACACACACACACACACACACACACACACACACATGCTGCACACACACACACACACACACACACACACACACACACACACACACACACACACACACACACACACATACACGAACACGCACACACACACACATACAAACGCATGTACACAAGCATGCACGCGTGCATGCACTCATACGCGAGCGCGCACAGACATGTTCACACACACACACACACACACACACACACACACACACACACACACACACACACACACACACACACACACACTGACTGACTGACTGAAACCAATTTATTGTCAGATTAACTCAAAGTTGTACTGACATTAAGAAAACATTATGAACAGAATACCAACGTTTTTTTTCATTCAAAGCAAAGAAGCATAATTAACACACCAAAATACGCGCGCACACATACACACACAAGCGCACACACATGCGCGCGTGCGTACTCACGCACATACACATACACATACGGACGCGCGTGCCCGCGCGCACACACACAAAAGTACGCACTTACATAAATACACAAATACACGCATCTCAATACGAACACACTCATACCCTCACATACACTCACTGCACACTCACACACACAGACTTACACACGCCCACACACACACACACACACACACACACACAGCACACACACACACACACACACACACACACACACACACACACACACACACTCATACTCGAGCACTCGTAAACACATGCATTCACTCTCATAAACACACGCATGCACGCACACATACGCGCGCACGCACATACACATCCACGCCCATGATACGCTTCGGTGCTCGCACCCCGATCCGTCGGTGCGCAACAGCAGGGGCCCAGAAATCCACCAGCACACACACACACACACACACACACACACACACACCGGTTTCAAGCCTGGCTTTTAGACTTTTATGTAATTCCCTACGAACCAAGTATTGCCAGACTGTTAAGTGTGTATGTCGTGGGGATCTTTCAGTTCAACATGTGATTTTTGATTGTGAACTAACGAAACCCTTTTTGAATGGTGTTATACCAAGTGCTGACACTGGGTATGTTAATGTGTTTGACTTTTTAGATTCGTTGCCAGTTATTTCTCTTGTTAAATTAACGAGACACCTTTGGAAAGTCCATTAAGGAACATTTTTTATAATCATAATCGTAAGTTAGATTACTTTAGTTATTTTTCTATAATTTTTCATAGTTACTGTCCTATAATTCATCTGTCCTTTATTTTTGTTCTATGTAACCACATCGTCCTCTTCTCTTCTTTTATGATAATAGTCTAAAATTGTAAACACTATGTTATTTAGACGTCTGCAATCACCTATATGTGTGACGAGACGTAAAACAGAATTCCTTCCTACACACACACACAAGGCGCTTGAGAGCACGACCAGATACAAGCACCCTGCGCGCGTGCACCCACGAAAAAAATCGAGGCATACATGCACTCACGCGTAGACACACACACACACACACACACACACACACACACACACACACACACACACACACACACACACACACACACACACACACACACACACGCGCGTGCGCACGCGCGCTCTCAAGGGCGCATGCGCGCGCGCGCACACGCACGCAAGCACACACACACACACACACACACACACACACACACACACACACACTAACGGCTGTAACGGCCTGTAACGGTTTTTCTTCTGTATTGAATATCTTAGAAAGTACTTGGTCGATCTTTGTAAAAATGAGCTAGTACGTTCATTATGGGTCGCGGATGGTCCCCCCCGATTTTAGTTTACCCCGTTATAACCGTTAGTAACGGCTGTAACGGCCTGTAACGGTTTTTCTTTTTTATGGAATATCTCTGAAAGTACGTGGCCGATCTTTGTGAAAATTAGCAGGTATGTTCATTATGGGTCACGAATAATGCCCGATGTTTTAGGTTATTGTGTTACAGCCGTTACTAACGGCTGTAACAGCCTGTAACGGTTTTTTTTTTATTCTTTATGGAATATCTCAGAAAGTGCGTGGCCGACCTTTATGACAATTAGCGGGTATGTTCATTTTGGGTCACAGATGATGCCCGATGTTTTAGTTTACCCCGTTATAGCCGTTACTAACGGCTGAAACGGCCTGTAACGGTTTTTCTTCTTTATGGCATATCTCAGAAAGTACTTGACCGATCTTTATGAAAATGAGCAGGTATGTTCATTATGGGTCACGGATGACGCCTGATGTTTTAGGTTACCTCATTACAGCCGTTACGAACGGCTGTAAGGCCTGTAACGGTTTTTTCTCTTTTTGGAATATCTCAGAAAGTACTTGGCCGATCTTCGTGAAAATTAGCAGGCATGTTCACTATGGGTTACGGATGATTGCCGATGTACACACACACACACACACACACACACACACACACACACACACACGTCGTCAAAACACACACACATCCCCCTGCCGCCCCTCTCCACACCCCCACGTACCATCCACAAGGACCCAGTTCTCTCCCTTGCTTCCCGTCGTGCCGTAAGTCTTGTATCGGTAGAAGACGGCGCCCGCAGTACTGACCCCCCACACCCCACCCACCCCCCGACACCTTCGTCAGCTGTGGGCTGGGCACCTCTTGCCACCGAGCGGCTGTGGTCGTCGTCAGCGTCATCATCATCGTCATCATCATCACCATCATCATCATCATCATCATTATTCTCGTTGTCTCCATCGTCCTTGTCACCAGACGTTCTGCTGTGTTGAGGAAGACAGTGTTATGCTTCATAAAAAAAAAACAGTTTTTAGAGGTTATAAGGTAGAGTTTGTTGTTTTTGATGTGAGAATACGGTAGTAGCAATCGTAGCAGCAGCAGTAGTAGCAGCAATAGTAGTAGCAGCAGTAGTAGTAGCAGCAGTAGTAGTAGCAGCAGAAGTTGTGTAGCTTCTTATGCTTCATGAACTGCATTTCTTAGAGGTTGTAAGGGTCGAAGATGTAGTAGTGATGAGAGAAATATGGTATATCAACAACAGCAGCAGCAGTACCAGCAGCAGCAGCAGCAGCGGTAGCTGTATGGTTGTACACAATAACAGTATCCTGTGAGAGTCGAAAGTGGTCATAGCAAGAAGAGTAGCAATAGCAGTATCAAATGCAGCAGTAGCAGCGTAGTACACAATGACATGTGATTGTAAAGAGCAGTCATAGCAAGAGTAGGAGCAGTTGTACACAGTAAAAATACCCTATGGGAGCACAGAATAGACACAGCAAGAGTAGCAGAAGTAGCAGCAGCAGCGATAGTAGAAGTACGCCATAACAGTAAGCAGTGACAGTAAAAACAAGCCATTGCAAGAGTAGCAGAAATAGCAGTAGCAGTGATAGCAGTAGTAGGAGTACACGATCGTAATACACAGTGAAAGTAAAGAATAGTGATAGCACGAGTGGCAGCAGCAACAGCAGCAGCATCACTAGCACACCATAATATTACTTCGTGATACAACAGAGTGGTCGTAGCAAAAGTCGCAGAAGTGTCTACATTAGCTCCATAGACTATGAAAAGGCGTTTGACAGCGTGGTCAAACTGATGTTGTAAAAGCTGCTGAGTGTCACAGAGCACCTGAGAATGTAATCTTCCTGATATAGTGTACCAGCTACGACGTGTCATTCCAGAATGCTCATGTTGCTTAGAAAGACAGCTTTTGAAGTTAAAACCGGAGTTCATCAAGGATGCCTACTGTCGCCTTTCCTCTTACTCCTGATGATCGACAGAACTGTAAAGACGTCAGGACAAAGGAACACAAAGCAACACAGTGGAAATCTTAGCTGTGCTGACGGCTTGGCCGATCTCTCAAACAAATACAACCACATGCATAACATAATCATCATCCACCGACTGGAAATGGCACAGCAATGACATTGGTCAACCATGTTTCTGTAAGTACATTTCATGTTTTGCGTATGTTATTGTTGTTATTGGTGGTGGTGGTAATATTGTTGTGGTTTGTTATGGACCAGTTCCCGTCCAGTCACAAATTTTCATGCAACTGTGCTAACCGGAAGGTAGTCGTCCGGAAGCCGGTTGAAAAGTTTACCTGACTGCTGCTCACCTGTGCACTGTTTAAGCCGGGTGAGCTGAAACTACTAGGCAGTCTCTGCAGTGATTCCGGCAACGCAACTACCCAGAAGCCCGAAGAGGGACTCCTATCTGTTTGTGGTGGCAGTCAGGTATTTTTATCATTCAGTGTTATTCATTAGCAAACCGAAACCGTATTCCCGTTTAGGAGCGACTGAAACTTCCTCAGCGCTCTGTGAAGATTTTGTTTAGAAAAGAAAAGTATTTGCTGTATTCTATTATCCTATGACTTGATAGGGTAGCAAAACGAAATTATTTCGGAAAACATGAATAGATGAAGTGAATGTTAAAGGAAGTGGTCTTCAGGAAAAAAAAAGTTTATTCTGTGACTTAACTAGTTATGAAGTTCATGATGGAAAAAAAGATGTTGAGTTTTCCAATATGGTTTGGCTAGGCTTTGCGAGAAGAGGGAGAGTTTTGATGCTATGGATAATAAGCTCCCAAAGTGAGCGACATAGACTATCATATATAGTGGTTTTGATTTTTGATGTGGTTGAGTATTTAACTCACTCTTGATATGAATATTGAATAGTTGTGTGCTGGTAAACAAGAGTGTGTGGAAATCTTCCCCTTCAATGTATTGAAGTAGATGAATCTTTTGGAAAAAGATACCTTTTAAAATCTGGTGATCACATGAAATGAAATGAACATTCTTGTGTTACAAGAAAAAAATGAACATTTTGTCGTGACATTTACAGTTTGATGAAAAGTAATCATTAATTATGTGTAATGGATTGTATTCATGGTTTATTGAAGAGGGTCTAGGTGGGAATCCTTTCCCCAATTTGGAAAACTAGATTCTGAAAGGTTTATATTGAAATCCTTTCCTGTGTAGTAATTCCGGAAAAGGGAATGTTGTTGTGTTATGATTCGGGAAAAGGAATGTTGTAGTGTTGAAGAAAGTGTATGCTGATGTTTGTCCTAAATTCTCGTGGAATGTGGTGTGGCTAATGAATATGAATGTAGTCGCGATTGTAATGAATAGTACCCATGATAATCCAGGCAGTTAATCAGTTTTTTCCCCAGGTAGAAGTGTACCCTGGTTTGAAGGGGACTGGCTGCCACTTTCTGAGGGTCAGGGCCGTAGCCGTGTTCTACCCCCTTTTTCTCCACCTTGTGTCGGTGTTGAGAGGTCGGCCTGAGTGCCAACTACCCTACCTGCCACTGCACCCCGGACCGACTACCCGCCGAGCCGGTTGGGCCGGAGACGCCGCTGCCTGCTGCCAAGCCAGAGTGCCACTCCTGAGATTTGATCCAGCGACCTGTTGGCTAGGCCGTCGCTGCGTTCTGTGTTTTTTGTGTGTGCGCCACAGCTCCTGTGTGAGACTGCCGCCTTGTCGTCGACAGAGACGCCGTCAGAATGGTAGTGATTTTGAGCCACAGCTCTGTGAAGTTCCATTGGTCCTGTGTCGGACTTGATTCTGTAGACGTCGTCTTCGTCGTCTTCGTCGTCCTCGTCGACTTTAGAATCCTGCTCGTCATCGTTATATTATATTTAGATATAGTTCTTTGTGTACGTCTTATGGTTGGCGTGCCGACCTGTTGATGGACCTATATTTCGCTACTTTAGAGGCACACCTGACTATCTCCAAAATGCGGATTTGAGAAATGTCCACTTGAAGTTTTTAAAGGATGGCAGAAATCACAAGAGTACTTCTACAATGACAAAACTCACAGTGGTTCAAGTTCCAGATGTAATGTATAAGTGCTATTAGCAGCGTCAAACAGTATTCAATAGAGAAAATATAAAAACACACATTTACAAAAAATAGTCATTCCCTTGCTTGAAAACTTCCTTGCTAGGGCTCTTCATAATTTGGAGCAAACCGGACTACCAGTAGTAAGCCT
>JADBJO010000934.1:360000-367500 GCA_016801955.1 Conus betulinus
GATAAAGGGCCCTAAACCAAGAGATGTCATATAAGCAACGTGACTCCAAAGAACTCGATAAAGATTTCACAAGTGTAGCAGAAAATACCATAAAACGAATTCATACTCAACCAAATTGCTCAGAAGAAGTTAACAATGGTCTACAACTCCAAAAACAGTCATTCCCAACTTTCAGTACCCTGAATGTACCCTGAATGTTTATTAACTGATGTCATTTAGAAGACAAGAAGTCGTGGATTTGATAGTATTGATGGCACAATTATAAAACGTTCAGCTTCAGTCATATCTGTTAAACTAACATGCAGCAACAACTTGTGCATTGAAAAATGTCACTTTTCAACGCAATTCCAAATTGCGAAAGAGATTCCTATTCTGAAAACTGGTGACATTCCCGAACGAACCAATTACAGAGTGATATGTATTTGGCCAGTGTTATCCAAACCCTTAGAACAGCACATAAACAAACAGATTTACGATCACCTCAGGTCATATAATCAGAGTTATAGTCAATCTGGTTTCAGAAAAAAAAATCATGAGCTACTGCTCTAACAAATTTAGTGAATCAAGAATATTAATGAAAATAAATTTGTGAAGGTTTGTCAGTTGATTTTCCAAAGGCTTTTGATGTCAGAGAACACAATTTCTTATACAAAAAATAATTGTACGGCATAACAGGAAATGCGCTCAGATACCATCATACTTGGACAGTCGTCAACAACTTGTCTTAGTTGTTCAACATCCGACGTATTACCTGTCAGATATTGAATACCCCGGATCTCAGTTTTAGGTCTTTTCTTACGTTCTGTCTACGCAAACGATCTCCTTCTTATTGAAGCATCTGGTGAAATTAGTGATGAAACTACGATTAATACAAGCAGGTCTTATCTTAATTCTGTGAAAGTATCATTACAAAAGTCTGTTGACATTTGAAGTAAATGGTGTAATGTATGTCACTTTGAACAGTAAACTCATAATAACCTGTCAAAGACAGCAACAGAAATCACACAGAATCTCTTCAGTCAGTTATTATTTGACAGTGTTTGGCGCAGCCAGAGCAAATTCAATGAAGTCTTTAATGACAAAAAGTAAAACATGCCCTTAAAACAGTTCTCCCAAATTATTGAGCATGGCAAAATCCGATCTTTTTATGTCAGAGTTCTTTTTATTAAGCAATATCTTTGCCGTTAATAAAGGAATGTTCATGCAAAAAAACAAACAAACAAACAAACAAACAAAACAAAACAAAACAAAAAACAAAAAAACCTGTATCTGGATGAACCGCACAAACTATTCAATGTCAATTTAGTATGCATTCTGAAAAATCTACAAAAGTCAGACGGGTTTCCACACCTATACTTTATCCATTCAAGTCTTTTTGTTTTCTCCTGTTTTTTCTTTAGGAGGGGGGGTGTGTGTGTGTGTGTGTGTGTGTGGGGGGGGGGGGGGGGGGGGGGTAAACAGTTACATGAAAAACATATTCATATAGTCACAACCAATAATAACGATTACGAAAGGCACACTATGCGTTCAATAAAGATATCAAATAATGACAGTAATACAAGAAAATTCCTATGGGTTCAGCCTGTAAACAACTAGTAGAGGGTAAAAACATTTCTAAACATGGATATGTGTGTTTGCTACTCTCCAAAAGATTCTGATGAAGATACCACTTTGTATAGATTTCTGCGAATAGCATTTCCATGCAGTGCTTTTTTTTCGATTTCATATTTGCTGTTTAATTCTTTTAAAAAGTATTGGATGTTAGATTTGATCTTACTGATTTTACTTTTATATGAAAGAAAATAACAAACCGATTTTTTTTTTTCTAGTTTTCGTTTGGTCATAATTTCCAAACAATAGCAGTTCTATATTAAGCTTGATTCATAAACGGTTTTGAAAAGTTTCTGTCATTGTTCTCTAGCACACCCCAGAAGCTCTGAAGCTAATTACGATACTTTAAGTAGTGTTGTATTGAATCCTTCTCTGTCCTACAAAAAGATCTATTAATTATACAGATATTGTTCAAAACAGTATTTGTGACACCAATGTTACGGCATATTCTAATCTGAAATCATCTGAGTTTATGTTTTTAAATTTTCTTATTTGATTAAAGGTCTTGTACCAGACCGTCGCGAATCTGAATTCATCCCTCCAGTTTACAGATATGTTAATATCAAATACCATTTTCTCTCCCAAGACAGCATTGTAGTAAACTTTTGAAACTTTGTTTACCTTTGATATATCTTGTAGCGCTTTTGTCGTTAAGTTGCATCCTACATTCTTAGTTTAAACGTTTTTCTTTAGATAGTTTTTATGGACCAAACATATCCCACATAACTAATATGCTCTGCTTTAAGGCCATACCTATCGCAAAACATTTTTTTTTGTAATCCAAGAAATCACCAGTTTTGTCAATGACATCTCTCATCAAAAGAACTCGTTTGCTTATGCAGTTTGAAAAATAAAAAGAAAAGATAAAAAAAAGACCATTATTGCCTTCTCTAAATTCATGACTATAGAAAGGTTAGTCAGCCAGGACTTCATATGTTTCACTACTCTAAGCCTTTCTCAGTGCTTTGATAAGATAAAGAGACATATTTCAAAACATGTTGAATTTTTGAGAGAAAAAATATTGTAGGACCATATGGATTTAACGAATTTACATCTGGACGCAGTATTTCAGTTACTGTATTCCATTTTTTTATTGGTGGTGTATATCTTTGAATCCTAGTCTCTTTTAGACCTTGTATATCCTTTTTTTAGCTCTGGTATTCTAAACCTCCATTTTGGATGTTATGCATCACATATTTGCTTTTAATTCTACCCTTTTTCATAGTCCACACAAATGCATGACACATTTTTTGTTATTCGTTTACTTCTTTGTCTGGAGAATCGTTCAGTGTTTCCATAGATATATACGCTTTGAAAGTAAATGGTACATTTGTCTAAATATTGTGTTATATGGTGATTTGAACACAACAGTCCTGCCCAAGGGTGTGGATATCCGCTTAAGCCATAAAGTCTTCGTCTCGATTTATTTACCTTCTGTATTCATTTGCGACATTTTTGGTGAATCATTTGAGAACCATATATCAAAAAGTGTAAATTTCGGGGGATTCCATATCATTTTCTTTTCTAGTGAATATATCTGTTCCGAGATTTTACTCTGTTCCAGCCAAACATTAGTATTTTTTTTCAACGTCTAGTTTCAGTCTAGAGATTTCTGCAAATTAAGATATGATTTCAAACAGTGTTTCATATGATCATTTTTCTCCCCCTCCATCGTAACTGTTGTGTCATTTTAAACTTTTGTACACTACGTGAATGCCTTTTCTAGTACTGACCTCTCGAGTTCTGCAGATTAGTACCTCTATGCAGAACATAAATAGATATGACGGAATCGGATCCCCTGATGACAGGCTCTTTGTGTTTTCCTGTACTGAGAGTCTTTTCCATTCACTATGACATATGATGCTAGGTATTTTGTAAGAGACTGAGATCCAGCTACACAATTTGTCTCCAAATCTGAATGCTTTCAAAACTTTGTTCACAAATTCCCAAAGTTTTCTATCAAAAGCTTTTTAAAATCTCGGGACACTAACAAGCCTGGATGAGATTTCATTTTAATGTGTGTGTGTGTGTGTGTGTGTGTGTGTGTGTGTGTGTGTGTGTGTGTGTGTGCGCGCGCGCGCGCGCGCGTGCGCGCGCTCATTCTTGTGCGCACTTGCTTTCGCGCTCGTGTGTATACGTGTGTGTGTGTATGTGTGTATGTGTATACGTGTGTGTGTGATTTTCACATGTGTTGCATTTTCCGAAATTCAGGAATCATACACTAGTTCAGTCATCATGAGCATGGAAAACTATGGATGTATGCTTCAGAAGTACAGGCTTATTCTGACTATAGGTATGCTGATACTGCTCATGAGAAAAAATGATGTGTGTTACATTATTCTCCGCAAAGAAATCCCAAGAGTAAGCTCTGAAGACGCCCCACAGTTAATGTACTGCGATTTTTTGGTCTTCATTTCTGGCTTTATCAAAACTGTTCAGTCTCATGTCTCTTGTACAGTAGGAATTTTAGGGTCCCAGTTATTCTCCATCAGATGTGAGTTTAGAGTTTGCAGTTCCATCTACAATTAGCCAGTTTAGAGAGTTCCAGGTTTCCTTACAGTATGCCAGTCAAGAGTCTTGGGTTTCCTGTACGATATGTCAGTTAGGAGTATTGGGTTTCCTGTACAAAATGTCGGTTCAGAGGTTCGGGTTTCGCTGCACAGTGTTAGTTTATAGCCTCAGCTTTCCTGTACAATATGTCGGTTCAGAGATTCGGGTTTCCTGTACAGAGTTAGTTTATAGTCCCAGCTTCCCTGTACAATATGTCGGTTCAGCGGTTCGGATTTCCTGTACACTATCTTAGTTTATAGTTTCAGGTTTCCTGTACAATATGTCGGTTCAGAGATCCAGGTTTCCTGTGCACTATGTTACTTTATAGTCTCAGCTTGGGGCCGGAATATCCCAGTGATGGAGCACCGGACTCGTAATCTTGATGGTCCTGAGGTTGCGGGATCGAATCTCCGCCGGGCCGTTTCGGTACAAGGGGATTTTTTTCCCTCAGAGTTAGCATTGGATCTGACTCCTTTTCCCAAACAGTTCTTCGAATATAAACCAAAGTTCCGTGTGTGAACGCACGCATAACATCTTGCACACACGTAAGATCCCATCACCAACTTTCGGAAGAGAAGGCCAGTTTGGCCGTTGGTATGGATTGCACGTTTACACATAGCATGCATCTTCCCCGAAGTAGGAGTATGGCTGCCTTAATGGCGGGATAAAAAAAGAACGGTCATACACACAAAACTCCACTCCCTCCGTTGGGTAGATGGGATCAATCCTTGTCTGTCTATGCAGGGAGTGTTCGCAGGAGTATCAGCCTGCGTACAAGGAAAATATTAATAGTCTCAGATTTCCTGTACAATATGTCGGTTCAGTTACTTCAGAGGTTCAGGTTTCCTGTGCAGTGTGTTAGGGTTAAAGTGTCAGTTTTCCTGTACAACACACACACACACACACACACACACACACACACACACACACACACACACACACACACACACACACGCACGCACGCACGCACGCACGCACGCACGCACACGCACACGAACAAACACACACATACGCTTGCGTGCACACACACACACACACACACACACACACACACACACACACACACACACACACACACACAAATATATATACACGCTCTTTCTCTATACTCTCTTATCACTCTCTATATATATTTGTCTATCTGTCTGTCTGCTCTCTCTCTCTCTCTCTCTTTCTCTGTCTCTGTCTCTCTCTCTGTCTCTGTCTCTCTCTGTCTGTCTGTCTCTCTCTCTCTCTCTCTCTCTCTCTCTCTCTCTCTCTCTCTCCTCTCTCTCTCTCTCTCTCTCTCAGAGGTTTTTTCTGATGCCAGAATTGAACTTTATTTGCATCAAACTTGCAGCTGTGTTTATTTCTATAGTGCTATTTGTTTTCTTTTGACCATACATATACCCCAACCTTTAGATATCCCAACTTTTCCAACCGATCAAATATGTGGCATAGTCTTTCTTGTTAGCACTACATGTACACAAACATGCAGTATCTGAAATATCAGTACATACTTGCTATTCTTCTTAAGCTTGTTTTTACATTTTCTCGTGTTGTTTACTTCTTACTATCCGCGAATATCTTTCTATTATTTGCTCTGCACAAACCAACAATGAAACGATACGTCTAATAAGCTTTCCGCAACTGTTTGTCTCACCCTGGTGGAAGTGTGAACCGAGCTCGTGTATTTCTCTGCCCGAAGGTTCGTCACGTTCTACCCAAGTCCTGCTGATCATCTAAGAAGGATATGTCATGAGACGTTTTTTTTTTCCAATAGGACATGGTACATTTGTTCATGGCATTATTGACCAAGTTGTTGTAGTTCTCTGCCCACAGGTCCAGTAAGTTCTACCCAAGTTGTTCATTACAGAAGGATATATAATTCATTACATATAGTTATATAGTTCATTACAGAAGGATATATGATGCGACTGTTTTTTATTTTTTCAATAGGATATAGTAGTGTTTTTGTGTTAATACATGCTACTGGCAAATCCTTTTTTTTTTTTTTTTCAATAGGATATAGTAGATTTGTGTTATTTTTTTTTACTTTTTTTTTTTTTTTTTTTTTTTTTCTTTTTTTTTTTGTTTTTTGCTTCGGTGTGGCCTGATTCTTCATCGTCTGTCTTTTTCGGTCCGTTTCGCTTCGCAGGAGTGCTGTTCTTGCTGGTGAAGTCTCAACAAAATTGAACACCGTCGGAACAGTCGGGCGAATAAGACCCGATTTCGTGACGTCGGAGACCCCAGAATTTCTCGGAAGTGTGGTCCACAGCTGTCCAGTCTTCTGTCTGGCTGCCAGTGGGTGTCCAGCTACTGCCGATAGGTGTAGCGTAGCTCATGCCATTCCGGATGTACAGTCTGCCCTCAGAAATACCGACGACTTTCCACAGACCGGAACTGACGTAAGACATATTCAGGCCAGGCACCTGAACGATCACAGAAAATTGTGTCGACAAGCCCAGAATGAAATATAGCGGTTGTGAGTTCTGTCTGTCTGTCTGTCTGTCTGTGTCAACCCCTTGGGGGGAGCAACATCTGTTAAAATAGTATGGTAAAAGGAAGTATGGTAAAACTTCCTTTTACCATACTACTATATATATATATATATATATATATATATATATATATATATATATATATATATATATATATATTCTACGTTTTACAAGAAAATGTAGCTTTTTTTTGCTGATACATGATTTTTTTTTGCTTCTTAGGTGGTGCCTTTCGTTGGTTTTTTTTTTTTTTTTTTTTTTTTTTTTTTTTTTTTTTTTTTTTTTAAACTCAACAAACATACTATGGTATTGCATTCCAGCCTTTTTCCGGGATAGCATTCTTCTTTAAACAGAAAAGGCAAAGGAGTCAAGTTAGCATTTTCCGCGGTCACTGAGGAGAAACAATCAGGTTTCGAAATACCGGCATTTGGCCAGGAGTTTAGTGAGTTTCCTCCCCTTTGGAGATTGTCTCCCCTTTGGAGACTATAATCTTGCTGAAGGCTCATTTTGAGAAGCATTTATTATTCCCCATTCACCCACTCAAGCACATACTGTTACTTAGAGCAGAATTATCTACCACTGCAGATATGTATGCTTATCTCCGCTTATTTCTTCAATCTAAGATATATAAGAGCAAGGTTTTTGCTTATAACTGAATATTTCTTGCAGTCATTGCAACACCTAGCTGCTCTGTATGTTGCTGGAATGGTGTGTGTGTGTGTGTGTGTGTGTGTGTGTGTGTGTGTGTGTGTGTGTGTATAGCTATCAATCTGTCAATCTAGCGCACTACATATTTACTTCAACCAATCAATGAACGAGAAATCACTGAAATTAGCTTTTAAGAACCGTCTTCTTTTTT
>JADBJO010000934.1:372500-377500 GCA_016801955.1 Conus betulinus
GCTGTTCAATTTTGTTGAGACTTCACCAGCAAGAACAGCACTCCTGCGAAGCGAAACGGACCGAAAAAGACAGACGATGAAGAATCAGGCCACACCGAAGCAAAAAAACAAAAAAAAAAAAAAAAAGAGAAAAAACAAAAACAAAAACGGATTTGCCAGTAGCATGTAATAACACAAATCTACTATATCCTATTGAAAAAATAAAACAGTCGCATCATATATCCTTCTGTAATGAACTATATAACTATATGACTGTAATGAATATATATCCTTCTGTAATGAACAACTTGGGTAGAACTTACTGGACCTGTGGGCAGAGAACTACAACAACTTGGTCAATAACGCCATGAACAAATGTACCATGTCCTATTGGAAAACGTCTCATGACATATCCCTTCTTAGATGATCAGCAGGACTTGGGTAGAACGTGACGAACCTTCGGGCAGAGAAATACACGAGCTCGTTTCACACTTCCACCAGGGTGAGACAAACAGTTGCGGAAAGCTTATTAGACGTATCGTTTCATTGTTGGTTTGTGCAGAGCAAATAATAGAAAGATATTCGCGGATAGTAAGAAGTAAACAACACGAGAAAATGTAAAACAAGCTTAAGAAGAATAGCAAGTATGTATTGATATTTCAGATACTGCATGTTTGTGTACATGTAGTGCTAACAAGAAAGACTGTGCCACATATTTGATCGGTTGGAAAAGTTGGGATAATCTAAAGGTTGGGGTATATGTGTGGTCAAAAGAAAAGAAATAGCACTATAGAAATAAACACAGCTGCAAGTTTAATGCAAATAAAGTTCAATTCTGGCATCAGAAAAACCTCTGAGAGAGAGAGAGAGAGAAAGAGAGAGAGAGAGAGAGAGAGCGAGCGAGAGAGAGAGAGAGAGACAGAGAGAGAGAGAGAGAGAGAGAGAGAGAGAGAGAGACAGACAGACAGACAGAGAGTGAGAAAAGAGAGTGAGAGAAAGCGTGTATGTATATGTGTGTGTGTGTGTGTGTGTGTGTGTGTGTGTGTGTGTGTGTGTGTGTGTGTGTGTGTGCACGCGAGCGTGTGTGTGTTTGTTCGTGTGCGTGCGTGCGTGCGTGCGTGCGTTGCGTGCGTGCGTGCGTGCGTGCGTGTGTGTGTGTGTGTGTGTGTGTGTGTGTGTGTGTGTGTGTGTGTGTGTGTGTGTGTGTGTGTGTTGTACAGGAAAACTGACACTTTTAAACCTAACACACTGCACAGGAAACCTGAACCTCTGAAGTAACTGAACCGACATATTGTACAGGAAATCTGAGACTATTAATATTTTCCTTGTACGCAGGCTGATACTCCTGCGAACACTCCCTGCATAGACAGACAAGGATTGATCCCATCTACCCAACAGAGGGAGTGGAGTTTTTGTGTGTATGACCGTTCTTTTTTATCCCGCCATTAAGGCAGCCATACTCCTACTTCGGGGAAGATGCATGCTATGTGTAACGTGCAATCCATACCAACGGCCAAACTGGCCTTCTCTTCCGAAAGTTGGTGATGGGATCTTACGTGTGTGCAAGATGTTATGCGTGCGTTCACACACGGAACTTCGGTTTATATTCGAAGAACTGTTTGGGAAATGGAGTCAGATCCAATGCTAACTCTGAGGAAAAAAAAATCCCCTTGTACCGAAACGGCCCGGCGAAGATTCGATCCCGCGACCTCAGGACCATCAAGATTACGAGTCCGGTGCTCCATCACTGGGATATTCCGGCCCTAAGCTGAGACTATAAAGTAACATAGTGCACAGGAAACCTGGATCTCTGAACCGACATATTGTACAGGAAACCTGAAACTATAAACTAAGATACTGTACAGGAAATCCGAACCGCTGAACCGACATATTGTACAGGGAAGCTGGGACTATAAACTAACTCTGTACAGAAAACCCGAATCTCTGAACCGACATATTGTACAGGAAAGCTAAGGCTATAAACTAACATACTGTGCAGGAAACCCGAACCTCTGAACCGACATTTTGTACAGGAAACCCAATACTCCTAACTGACATATCGTACAGGAAACCCAAGACTCTTGACTGGCATACTGTAAGGAAACCTGGAACTCTAAACTGGCTAATTGTAGATGGAACTGCAAACTCTAAACTCACATCTTATGGAGAATAACTGGGACCCTAAAATTCCTACTGTACAAGAGACATGAGACTGAACAGTTTTGATAAGCCAGAAATGAAGACCAAAAAATCGCAGTACATTAACTGTGGGGCGTCTTCAGAGCTTACTCTTGGGATTTCTTTGCGGAGAATAATGTAACACATCATTTTTCTCATGAGCCCCCCCCCCCCCCCCCCCCCCCCCCCCCCCCCCCCCCCCCCATATATATATATATATATATAAATTTCTTTTTACATGTAAATTTCTCACTATCACTCACACTGAACCTCAACGAAACGACGTCAATAGGATGATTTGAATAAAATGAATACTAAAACAAGTTGAACGTCTTTTCCCATAGGGACGTGTTTAATACACAAGCTTTCGCCACGAAGGCTTCTTCAGGAGTAAAAACACTTCATAAACATTCTAATGCTTAGAACGTGATGAAGGTGAGGTAAAATACTAGCCAACACTCACACCGCACCTCAACAACACGACGTCAATAGGATGATTTGAATAGAATGAATACTAAAACAAATTGAACGTCTTTTCCCACAGGGACACACACACACACACACACACACACACACACACACACACACACACACACACACACACATATGTTTTAGTGCGTGTGTGTGTGTGTGTGTGTGTGTGTGTGTGTGTGATTTTTCCCAAGCACCCACACATCAGATCCGCACCGTTCCACTGGTACGTTCATATGGGTTGGCCATACAATACGTGTCCATATGGCTGGAAGTAAACATACCTAGGTTTTCCTCTTATCGCCCCCCCCCCCCCCCCCCCCCCCCCCTCATTTTCTGTGTATTTCCCCGCTCCTAGCTAACCACTCTCCCCTACCCTGTACCTGTGTCTGCTATTCAACAGACCCACAGTGCTTATACTTTCTCTTTGTCTCTTTTTCTATCCAAGCCCCCACCTACCTTTTTCTATTTATCTACTCTACCCCCCCCCCCTCTCTCTCTCTCTCTCCCTCTTACCCCCCCCCCCCCCCACCCCCCCGTGTACGTGTTTATGTGTGTGTGTGTGTGTGTGTGTGTGTGTGTGTGTGTGGGCATGTGTGTGTGTGTGTGTGTGTGTGTGTGTGTGTGTGTGTGTGTGTGTTTGCTAAAACAGATTCTTGCGAATGCTGAGGACTAAGCGTAGGACTTTTTATGAAGTGTTGTTATTCCTGATGAAGCCTTTGTGGCCAAAGCGTGAGTATTAAAGTCGTAAAAAAAAAAAAAAAAAAAAAAAAAAAAAATATATATATATATATATATATATATATATATATATATACTACTCACAAATGTACAAGGGTCACTTGGACAAACAGCTCTCATTCTGAATAAAAAGCACAAACCCTTTCTTCAAACATGATGCTGTAATTGTGACACGATTAATCTTTGTGCTACATGCACATGAAGAGTCATACCCCCTTTTCCAAATTCACATGGTTATTCCACTGAATACAATCAAGTCAATAACGAGTATGGCCCCCATTAACATTGAAGCAGGCTTCACAGCGACGTCTCATTGAGTGAACCAGGCGGCGGAGGGTGTCCTGGGGCCTGCCACTCCTGCTGCAGCAGGTGGAAGAGGTCGTCAAGGGTGGTAGCAGGTGGGTCGTCGTGGGCGCGGACCCCCGCCCCCCAACGTCCCACAGGTGTTCTATTGGGTTCATGTCGGGCGAGCGGGCCGGCCAGTCCATCCTCGTAACCTGTTGCTCCTCCAGAACCTGTTCACCACCGCAGCTCGATGACAGGGGGCATTGTCATCCTGGAACTGGGCGCCGGGTCCCACCGCCTGCAGGGCCGGCAGCACAAGGGGTCGGAGATGGTGTGTCCCTGTACGCCACGCCGGTCAGACGGCCTTTCAACACGGTGTAGGGGGGTCTTGTGGTTGAGGCTGAACCCACCCCACACCATCACGGACCCGCCCCCATAGCGGTCATGCTGCCTGACCGCGGCGTCCGCGTAGCGTTCGCCGGGACGGCGCCAGACGCGTACCCGCCCGTCGTTAAATGAGAGGGTGAACCGGGACTCGTCCGAAAAGATCACTCTCGCCCACTGATCTCTTGTCCACCTCCTGTGAAGTGCTGCCCAGGTCCTGCGGCGTCCCCGTTTTGCTGGGGTCAGGGGCGGTTTCACTGCTGGGCACCTCGACCTGATCCCTGCCGCGTGGAGCCGGTTCCGGATGGTCTGTGTGCTGACGTTCACATTGCTGGCTGCCCGTAGTCGATCTCGCAGTGCTCGAGAAGACGCTGTCCTGTCCCTCAAGCAAGACAGAACCACGTAGCGATCTTGCTCTCTTGTGGTGATTCTGAGTCGCCCAGGTCGTTTGTGGCTCCTCTACATTTCCGGTGTTGCGCCAACGATCTCTTAGCCTTTGAATGGTCGAGAGGGACACCCCAAGCCTTCTAGCGATCTCTCTTAAGGCAATACCTTCTTGGTGCCAACCAATCGCCCTTCCTCTGTCCACATTGCTTAGTCTTCGTCTCGGAGGCATGATTAAAGTTGTCTACAAAAATCCGGCTTTAAATACCCGGAAGACGGAGAAAAATGTTCGGGTGGTGTTCAGAACAGGTACGGCTTTCACGTGCACCACAGTTTTCATTCTTACCAAGCTTGCTCCGCAATCTAGGCCGAACAACTGACACCTCATTTTTTGGGATTTTTTTTCGCTTCACATGGAGCAGGGTGGATAACTGCTGATAAACATTTTTTTCTTTACGATGCTATAGGTTTGTTATTTGGGTACTGTGGAAGACGATTCAGCAATTTGGGGGCTGATTTCAAAATAGGTTTGGTTGGGAGACACATTTTCCAAATCCAGAACAAAATTGAGGTGACCC
>JADBJO010000934.1:390000-392500 GCA_016801955.1 Conus betulinus
AAGCCCCAAATTCAGCTGCATAAGTAAAAGAGTTTTTTATCTGTGTATCAAACATTTTCCAAAATATACCACAGTCTGTACAATTCAGTTTTCTCAGGGATTTCAGAATTTCAATAGTTTTTTTTTTTTCCCTTTCATCAGAGATTCTTCCCATGCGTAACGGAAAGTTAATTTTGTTGAAAATATCATTCCAAGATATTTATATGAATTAACTACTTGAACATCTGCATTTCCATAAGACCATTTTTCATACACTGATAGGTGACCACCCATTCTAAAGACCACTATATTCGTCTTATCCAAGTTAACTGATAAACCTAAGCGGTCTGCTTCTTTTCAATACATTTAGTTGGTTTTGCAAACCTACAACTGTTCCGGACAGGAGAACCACATCATCAGCATACAGTAGTAAAACTAATTCAACTGCTTCAGGTATATCCGGATACCATGTCTTCCTTTGCGGGACAATTCCACCGCCAGTTCGTTTATATGAAAAAAGAAAACAACTGTGGACTTAACAAGCATCCTTGTTTTACTCCATTTGGACAATCAAAATACTCGGAATACTCACTCTTCACACGCACACATGCAAGCACTGAGTTGTAGACCCCTCTAATAGCCATGTATAATTTACTATTAACACCATTTTTTACGGAGTACATTCCACAGAGCATTCCGATTTACCGAGTCAAAGGCTTTCTTGAAATCTACAAATGCAATGTACAGCTTCGATTTGCAGAGAAGATGTTTCTGAATCAAAGAATATAGTGTAAATATATGGTCTATGGTGCTGTAACTGGTTCTAAAAACCTGCTTGTTCTTCCACTATTTTTTTTTTCTTCAGTTTCAGCCCATTCAGTTAATCTTGCATTTAGTATGTAAGTGTAGATTTTACTTAAAACGCTGGTAAGTGATACTCCACGATAGTTGTGTCGGATTGTTCACGTCTCCTTTGTTTTTGTAAATTGGTACAATTATAGATTTAGCCCATTCTGATGGAAAGATACCATTATCAAAAAGTTGAGTGAATAAAATGAACAAGAAAATTGATTACAGTTGTGTTTGCATTCTTCAACATTTCTGCTATGATTCTATCCGGTCCTGCACTCTTCCCTAATTTTAAATGTTTAATACCGGCAACGACTTCTTCACTGGAAATAGGTTGATTAAATAATGGCTCAGTTTCATTTTCATCTATCATACTAGTAGTCTCTTCTTCTTTACTTTTATCATCAAAACTATGAAAAAACGCCCCAAAAATGGTCATGCCACTGTTGAACTGAGATTTCGTTATACACAAAACTCTTTTTGTTTATAGATCTTATCACTGACCAGAACACTTTTTAGAATCATTGACTGAAGTTTTTTTTTTTTTTTAACCTACTTTCTTTAAACTCCAGTTCCTTTGTTTTCCTTAGCGTAACATACTCTTTACGCGATACAGCGTATTCTTCTCTTTTCTTACTTTTATCCTTGGCTGTTTTGCATCTCTGAAATCTTTTTAATAACCTTTTTTAACGTCCTGTTTCTTTCGTTCGCACTCATTATCAAACCAGTCATTGTATGTTTTGCTGCCTCTACCAATAACTCGAACCATACAAGCTGCAGCTCCGCACACAAAGCACTGACAAATTTATCTAGACTCTCATTCACGTTAATTTGTAATAACTGACGCGCTTCCTGCATGCTGTCTAGAAATTCATCACATTCAAGTTCATTTTTGAATATACCAGCATATTCATCAGCCCAGACATTTTTTTTTTTTCTTCACATTTTTTGGCTGAATACCTCTTCTCTATTTTTACAACAATTACTTCCCCAAATTGCTTCAACTGGCAAGTGCCATGAATGAATGCAATCACCAATGTGTAAATCAAAGTTTGACAACAAGCCATTGTGAACCAGTATGTAATCTATCACACTACATCCGTTTGGAGACACAAAAGTATATTCCCTTCACTATCACCATCACAAAAACCATTTAAAATGCTCAAGTCGAACATGCTACAGAAATCCAACAATGATTTACCAAAAGTGTTAATAACTGAATCTTTGGAGCAACGTGTGCAGTTGTCGTCATCAACACTGACATTCTCCATACAGCTGACAATAGTTTGTCATAATTTCATTTTCAGCTTGTTTGTTACCTGTTCTGGCATTCAAATCTCCCATAACCATAAAATAAAGTGTATCCATTTCTTTTTCAAATTCTTGAAGTAAGGCTTCTTCCATTATTAGGACACCATCTTTGATCAATTTATCATTGTATATCGGCCTCCTTCTGGGACCACATAGCAAGCAACCAAGACTACATCTTTATCAGTGTTAAATATACTTTTATCTATTTTTACTGCAATAGCATTGTCACAGCTGAGCTTTGTTTCTTTAACCTTGTTATGTAAACTCTTCCTTATTAACAGCAACACACCTCCTGACTTCCTTCCATGAGCTGATAGTTTTTTGGCTGGTACGGGAAACTTCATATAATCAGTGAATATAT